>JAXIVJ010018770.1:0-22091 GCA_036785665.1 Chirona hameri
CACGCACAACGCACACGCACACGCACACGCACACGCACACGCACACGCACACGCACACGCACACGCACACGCACACGCACACGCACACGCACACGCACACGCACACGCACACGCACACGCACACGCACACGCACACGCACACGCACACGCACACGCACACGCACACGCACACGCACACGCACACGCACACGCGCACACACACACACACACACACACACACACACACACACACACACACACACACACACACACACACACACACACACACACACACACATACACATACACATACACATATACATATATATATATATATATATATATATATATATATATATATATATATATATATATATATATTCCGGTCCGCCCTGTAGGTCAGTGGGAGAGCGCTGGTTTTCTGACCTGTCCCGGTAGTGGCAGCCCGGGTTCGAGTCGCTTCGGCGCTCGCTATTTGCCCCTGACTGGGATGGCCTGTGGCCGGTGGCAGCGGTCGCACTCAAGGTCAGGTGACGTCAGTGAGCGGGGCGGACCGTCTCCAGGTATGTCGGGCACGTCAAACTTTCGTCTCTAAATTTTGCCGGCAACAGGAATTGCGCGATCGGGTGGTGTCAGGCCCTGCGCAACAAGCTCTGCTTAGCGCGGATCCTGACCTCGGAAATCCATCCATACAAAACATTCGGTCTAAATTTATCAAATTAAAATAAAATGTGTAGTCTTTCCAACTAGTCAAGACCAGACTCAGCATGAACTCAGCTACAACACAAAAATTGAAAGCGACAGAAGAGGTAAAATTGGGTTTGTCTGGTTTTTACCACTGGCGGATCCAGGGGGGGGGGGCATTAGGGGAAAATCCCCCCCCCCCCCCACAGGACTATGGCGGGCATATAATACAAGGATGCCCCTCGCCCTGCGCGTTCCTGCATTGGCTGTAAGAAGTAATAATTAGCCCCCCCCCCCCCCCCGGTCAATGACTTGCGCGTTGAGGACCTCCTCTCCCCCCCCCCCCCCCCGGTCAGCGACTTTTCGTGCTGACGACCCGACTCCACCCCTCCCCCGGTCAACAACTTTTCGTTGATGAAGCGGAGCGAAATTTTACCCCCGCCCCCCATTCTCGAACCCGCCAGTGAAGGTACTGTTAAAATTATATGATAACAACTATATAGTAAGATAGTGAAATAGTAGTTACTCCGATAAGTTAAACAAAGCACAAATGAGGTATCACAGTAATTATGCGTGTGCCAAGGCATGTGCTCGGATGCTGATGATGATTGAGGTTTACGGGCTCACCGACAACTAAGTCATACGGCGCCCATAACTACATAATTAACGTATCATAGAAAATATAAGGCGATCGCAACTATGGAATACAACGATGGTGATGGGAAAATGAGTGGGAAAGAAAAACGGAAAATGTTGCCAAGGTGCCGGGACGTACCCTACTCTTCACGAACTAAACAACCTGAACATGCCAAAAGGCCCACAGCAGCGATCGTGCAAGGTTGGCAACGACACGAAGGTCGAAGAACTGCACTAAGAACACAGTCAACGTTTATCATGCATATTTTCTACGACACTGCTGAAGCATCGACTAGCATGTCCAGACTGACGGAAAGGATACAAACCTAACAGACAACACATCGACTAGCACTGATGTCCAGACTGACGGAAAGGATACAAACCTAACAGACAACAGCCAGGCACATCAGAGAAGGGACAGCTGCTGCGGCCAACCCGTGGCCCGGCTGACAGAAAGGATACAAACCTAACAGACAACAGACAGGCCCAGCAGACAAGGGACAGCTGCTACGGCCAACCCGTGGCCCTGCTGACAGAAAGGATACAAACCTAACAGACAACAGACAGGCCCAGCAGACAAGGGACAGCTGCTACGGCCAACCCGTGGCCCTGCTGACAGAAAGGATACAAACCTAACAAACAACAGACAGGCCCAGCAGACAAGTGACAGCTGCTGCGGCCAACCCGTGGCCCGGCTGACAGAAAGGATACAAACCTAACAGACAACAGACAGGCCCAGCAGACAAGGGACAGCTGCTACGGCCAGCCCGTGGCCCGGCAGACAGCTGTGACTGACCGGGTTGAAGGTCTCCACCATGAGGCGGTCGGCAGCCCTCTGCCAGGCGTCGACCGGGTAGAGGGCCGGTTCGGGGTACAGCTCCTCCAGCAGCTCCGAGGTGACCAGGCTCTCCGCGACGAACCTGCCGTCCTGCTCCAGCGCCGGCACCTTCCCGGCCGCGTACAGCGACAAGTACCAGTCGGGCTTGGTCTTCAGGTTCACGTTCACCACCTCGTGACTGCGGGACCACGGCGACCGGTCAGAGTCGCCAGAGAGGCCAACATGGTGTCGGTGTACCTGGTCACGGCGATACACGATATGTATGTGTACACCGCCACCCATTAAAGGGATTATACGGGTTTCCGTCCTGAAAGTAAATGCCCTCTTTTGCAGTTGTATGAGCTTTAAACACGTTTAAGACATATAACACGTACCCCAATGCTCATTTAGTCCATTATTTCAGAAATTATCAGCGTTAAAACTTGGGCGTTTGTCTAGACTAGTATCAGATAATGAGTACTTGATCGGCACTACTGTCCACCACTTTTATCTTAAGATCAATTTGAGAGTTTTGAATTATCTGCAAGTCCTACACTGGATCACAAAATTATTATGCAATTCAAAACTGACGGGACTTTGTATTACTACACACTGTTCGTTGAGGTTTTGTGTTGTTGTGGTTTTCTTATCTCCGGCCTTTAGCGTTGAGAATTTGGTGGTGGCGTATTAATTTTTTGGCATGAAAATTCATGAAAAATATATAATTTTATGGGAAAACTAGGTAACTGCTGGTGTCGTTGGAACAAAATAAGTTTATTTTCTTTCAAATATTGCTTATTTTACCGGAAATATGCCATAAGTGAGGTTTTTTATTAGCATAAAAGAGAAGACTGGCTCTGCCTCAGCCGGTCCTGCAGAAAATACGCGGTGGCATCACCGCGCACTTTGGAATGTCCTTACGTGCAGAAGAGGTCATTTCTAGAAAAATGTGGCTACCGTGGGACTTCTACCATCTTTATAAGTACGTTTTACTATGTAACTCAATTATTCTGGGAAAACCCCGTATAATCCCTTTAATAGGAGACCAGGAGTGCCCCCACCCTCGATCCCAACGACTTCACGTTAAAACCAGAGAGCAAAAGAGCACATGTCGCGGCACTCCCAGATAAGAAATGGAAACAAACATAAACAAGCATATGAAGAGAGGTAGTTTGGGTATCAGATGTGGTGATATAAAAGAAGGCGGAAAGTAGTAATTGCTGAAACAGGAAATGACTGCCCCCAGCTACGTCCCAGGATATTCATTCACGATGTTAATAAAGGGGATATCAGTCACACGGCGCCGGGCGGAGGAGAAATATTGGTCTATTTTCAAGCGTTTCTTGCTGGTGCTTCGTGGACCCCACTCAGCTAAGCGTAGCTTGTTGCTGAGTAGGGATCCTGAAGCCAGCGCCATTGAATGGGTATATACCTAATGATACCATATAATAATATATAATATATATGGTATAATATAGTGGGTCATTCCATGTCTGGCCGTCCAAAAAAAAATCCCGACCCCCTCAGATTTTGATGAAAATTGGTGCACCAATTGTCAAGTGAAAGAAACATACACACCCACTTTTAGCTTCAGGTGACCTCAAGGGTCAAATTTAGAGGTCATTCAAGGTCACGACTTTTTGCGTACTTTATATCAATCAAAAGCATATATCTTCTGTGCTAATGGACTTAGCGGAATACAACTAATATCGAATACTCCACAGGGTTGGACCATTCGGAAAAAGGACAAAAAAAATCACGTGACCTCACTGGCGGATCCAGTGGGGCATCGTAGGCAAATGCCCCCCCCCCCCCCCCCCCCGCGCAGGAATCCGGTGGGGGGGGGCATTCAATACAAATATCCCCCCCCCCCCGCGTGTTCCCAATTTATCGTAAAATCGTAAAAATTGTCTTTGCCGCAGTCAAAATACAGCTATCCACAGTTAAAAACTGGAAAATTTCGCGCCGCTTCGCGGCATGACACAACTTTCGCAATTGCTTATATAAATTTGGAAAATGGGAAAATGAATTCCATTAAGTGTCTGGCAGAGGCTCTCCTTGGCGGTAATTGCTGGCTCTGGCGGATCCAGGAGGCATCAAGGGCAAATGCCCCCCTCCCCACAACAGGAATCTGGGAGGGGCATTCAATACAAGTATGCCCCCCCCCCCCCCCCCCATGGGTGGAGCTTTTCAGAAAAAAAGTTGGTGGAGCTTTTTAGAAAAAAAGTCGGTGGGGCAAAATGTAATTTAGGCTGGTTGTTTTCAATGGTTCATGTGAAAAAATGGCCATTGCAACGTCAGGAAATCTTCAAATCTGACAAATGTTGGTGGGGCAAAACACAAAGTTGGTGGGGCAGTCGCCCCACCATTTGAATAGCAAACTCCACCCGTGCCCCCCCCCCCCCCCCCCATGCGCGTTCCCTGCACTGAACGTGAAAAACAATGTTCTCAGTATAAAACTTCATGAAAACGGAAGTTTTTTTCTTCTCTCCAGTGAAAATTGATTGAAAGTGAAAGTTTGTATGTATCCCTTTCTTTCAATGATAGACAAAACAGCCCACCTGATGCAATCCAAGCAGCCCCGGTGACACTTAACCCGCGCCACGCTAGGGGGGAGGGGCAGAAAAGTACATTTCTTAAGCTCGAATACCAAAATAAGATGACCAGCCCAAATCCGCGGAGAAAAAATGGGGATACCTTTTTGCCACAAAAAGATGCCCCCCCCCCCCCCCCCCCCCCCACGGAGAGAGGCTGGACCCGCCACTGCGTGACCTCAATATGACCTTTGACTTGACGAGGTCAAAATCATTTAAAAAAACTATAAATTTGCCTGTTCGGAACTAGTCCAAACTTGGCACAATACATGAACGTAACATCCTCTAAGAACGTGCAAAAAAAAAGGTGGAGACTTTCAACTTTTTTAGATACCACTCTTTTGGTAAGGAAGTGAAACGATGCAATGCCCCGAGGCTATTTTCATGTCGCTTGCCATAATGCTTCTTTGACCCAATTAACGTCAAATTTTGAAGGTACCTTCCGTTTGACGAATTCAATCACTTCCCGAGTTTTCAGCTTGACCTGACCTCGCATGACCTAGCATGGCCTAGGAATAGTGTATGGCCCACAGATACGTATTACCTATAGGTAATACGGTGTTTATATATGTTCAGGTACATAGCACATATGCACAGGTGTTAACAGGTGACATTTATGGTTTCCATTGAGATCATGATCCCGGATGACATTTTTAAAGGTCAACCGAGGTCACTGACCTATGGTGACCTGAGATGACTTTGTTGGCCTCTGGAAGTTCCTAGAACACTTTAGGACGCTGATTTCAAATTTGGCATCCATTTTACATATTTGTATATTCCTCTGGGGTCATGCACTTTCACACGTCAACCGAGGTCACTGACCTCCGATGACCTGACATGACATTTTTGGACTTTGATTTTTGGACTAGGACATTTTGTGACGCATATTTCAAATTGGCACCCATATTTTGCATAATTATATGCTCAATTGAGGCCATGCTCTGTCACAGGTCAACCGAAGTCACTGACCTCCGCTGACCTAAGATGGCTTTTAACCTCCCGTAGAGTTTAAGGACATTTCACAGCCAAGTATGTTTTGCAGATATCTACCAACTGTGGATAAGCACAAAACAGCCGTCTATGATGAATGCGGATATACGTTATATGTTAATATTCGTTCATAAATTACGTTATGCTATTTTGACTATTTTTCAGCACATGTTATCAACCATATCAACCTTATCAACAATGGTACGCTTTGGTCAAACCCTGTGGAGTATTCGATATTAGTTGTATTCCGCTAAGTCCATTAGCACAGGAGATATGAGCGTTTGATTGATATAAAGTACGGGGAAAAAATTGTTACCTTGGATGACCTCTAAATATGACCATTGTGGTCACCCGGAGCTAAAAGTTGGTGTGTATGTTTCTTTCACCTGACACTACATGTGAACCAATTTTCATCAAAATCTGAAAGGGTCGGGTACGAAACCCCCTTTTTTGTGCAATTTGACGTGGAATGAGCCAGTAGGAAATGATAATATCATCAGTTTGTTGAACGATTCACTTTAAAACACGCCCACAATAAAAACAGTGTCCTAGCATTGGGAAATTTGGGTGGAAAACGACACCCTATGAATACTATTTTTCCACTCTTGTTCCCGAGTTTTACTGTGAATTTTCTACTCCTTATTTTAAAATGTATTGGATAATTGGAACCATGATGCTGATTTATGGATGTAATGATGGGGACAGTCTGTGTAGAGAAAGACAGGTAAGAATTGGTATGGGTACCTAATAACTAATTCTGGTGAGCGGTTATTGGATATTGATAAAGCCGAGTACATATGTTTTTTGGTTGAATTTTCCACTCCGCACCCCAGCTCCAAAGCAATCCTAGGACTCTGATAAAAACACATTACACACACACGCGTTTGCGTATAGCAACAGTTGGCCACCAGATGCTGTGGTCAGAATGGTGCAGCTGTGAGCGTCTACTACAGGAGAGCTAGCCGGTACGCACAACGCACCCCAGTGACCAGTGACCAGTGACCAGCGACCAGTAACCAGTGACCAGTGGCCAGTGGCCAGTGACCAGTGACCAGTGACCAGTGACCAGTGACAAGTGACCACTGGCCAGTGACCAGTGACCAGTGACCAGTGACCAGTGACCAGTGACCAGTGACCAGTGACCAGTGACCAGTGACCAGTGACCAGTGACCAGTGACCAGTGACCAGTGACCAGTGACCAGTGGCCAGTGACGAGTGACCAGTGACCAGTTAGCTTCCCGTCCCGGCCGGCACGTACGGGATGTTTTTGGCGGACAGCACCAGCCGCGTCCTCTGGGCGAACGGACAGAGCTTCATCGAGTAGAGTCGCAGCACGGCCGGCCTCCGCGGCGGACACTCGGACCCTGCCACAGAGAGAGAGAGACGGTCTGATCAGTAGAGTCGCAGCACGGCCGGCCTCCGCGGCGGACACTCGGACCCTGCCACAGAGAGAGAGAGACGGTCTGATCAGTAGAGTCGCAGCACGGCCGGCCTCCGCGGCGGACACTCGGACCCTGCCACAGAGAGAGAGAGAGAGACGGTCTGATCAGTAGAGTCGCAGCACGGCCGGCCTCCGCGGCGGACACTCGGACCCTGCCACAGAGAGAGAGACGGTCTGATCAGTAGAGTCGCAGCACGGCCGGCCTCCGCGGCGGACACTCGGACCCTGCCACAGAGAGAGAGAGAGAGACGGTCGGATCGGGGCGCGTGGTGCAGCGATCCGCTACGGAGGTACAGGGCACCCCGCCGGACGGCATCCCATCCCATAGCAAGGGTGTAACTTGGGCAGGATGCAGGAAGAATGTAGGAAGGAAGGATGTGCTGGGTGTTGGAAGGAAAGATATGTAGGTACAATACAACATTACAGTTGTGGATTTGTTTGATACTTCACACCAGAACTTGAGACATTTGCATTGTGTGGTGTTTTTTCCCTCCTTTCTAGCAAACAGCTCCGCGACAGCATGTCAAAAGTTGTTGCACTTTTTGTCTCGAGTTTCAACGTAGATAAGTGTACAGCTTGTATGAAAATGGCGTATTGAGCTATCGAGACCAGGAACGGAGCCTGCCAGCATCTTCAGCCCTTAGCTCCCACTGACAGTGTGAAGGTTGTATTGATCAATAATAATGCCAACAATACGTATCAGTTTCCACGCTCTATGTGCTCCGTGTAGCCATAGGTAGGCACTTGAGATTTTAAAATTGGCATGGCTTAAGAAACACCCTGTATGAGTCCTCCATGAATCTATTTGATGTGTTCCTTTGTATCGATATAATCTCCACCCAATTACTGGCTGCAGAGGAGCCCAACATTAAAGACCAATGGTCATTTTAGATTAAGCATCTGTGCCCAAAGTCGGAAAGGAGAATCCTGCAGTTTGAAAGAAGTAAGGAGACGATGGGCTTAAACCTCACAGGCAATATTGGCTAGATCCCAAGAGACATCTTGAATGGCAAGATCAACTTCAGAGGTTTAGTAAGAGTGTGAAAACCCTGCAGTTGTGTGACAGCACCGCTCTCAGTGTTCAGCATGCAAAACACCACTCCGCAGCTCTCCATGGTATAAGGCTGGGTCATTTGTAGAATTGGAATTGGGTTACTGGTAATGAATGCACATTCAACATACAATTGTCTGTCTTTTGAATACATGCTGTCCATATTCAGAACAATTTTAGCAGATATTATCTTATTTCTTGTATGTAATGACCTTTAGCATAATGTATTACTCCAGCTGATATTTTTACAATCAGTGCTATAGCTAGTGCATAGCATTATTTGAGAGTAGGATGGCCTCACCAGTTTGACTCACCGGGGCCCAGGTGCTTTGTCTCAGACAGGATGTACGTCTGGATCCATCTGAAGCTGCCAGCTGCCTGTATTGCATAGGTACATAATGATCAAAACATTCCCAAGTTTACTGTCTTGGGTATTATTAAGTTACTGTAGCAGTACAATACAAGAGTAACTATACCTGTATTATCAAGGAGTGGAATGTCATTGTAGAGTACATATGAAAAATATAAGTACACTACCAAAATAACCAAAACATGTAAAAATGAAAGGAAGGAATATAATCAAGACACAGTGCAGTATTTGTATTTGTAATGGCCATTAAAACTAAGACATGAATTCATCCAATTTAAACATATCATTAGGTACCTATTTCAAACCAGAGTTGACAATGTATGTTCAGTACCTAGCACATCTAGCAGCACCTGATGATTGTATGCATGTATACCAGCAACCGCTAGTCAGCATCAAACAGATAGTGAATAATATTATTTGCATTCAATGGATGTCAAGAGATCAGTAAAGGATCAGTAAAGGAGATCACACTAGGCCATTCGGCGCGCAGAGGTCGCGATATCGCTGCGACTTTCCGCGTATCTTTAGTGACTTTCCGCCTTCGCGTCAGCCGAAACGTCAAAAATCGCGGACGAATGTCGGCCGGCCATCTGCGGACCGGCGGAAAAAAGCTGATTCGAACGAGCTTTTTTCCGCGACTGAACGCCGCGTAACCGCGGACAACAAAATTGATCAGGTTAACAGTGGCGAATCTATGCAAAATAGAGGTACAAATTTCGCACAGCATGCTTTCGCCGCTGTGAAATTTATTATGAAAAGTTCGTGGTTCTAAACTTACATCTTCGTCGAAAAATGGCCATCAGTAAGTTACCTTGGGACAGGCTGTAGGCACAGGTTGCGACATGCTGTAGGTCAGCGGAGCGAAATTTTGCAAGCGGACAGCGCCGAATCCGCCGAAACAAGGACGATATTCCGCGGTATCGCCGCGATTTTCCGAGGCGGAATTTCGCAGTGACATCGGCCGCCGAATGCGCAGTGTGCGGCCGCCTTAAGTGGAATGTTATTGTTATTGTACTGTAACATGTATGCATACAAATAGCAGCTTTACTGCTATGTGCATAATATCAGGCCACTCTGGGAGTATGATGATGAATGGATCATAATGATGAATTTTGACCCTGAACTGAACTTGAAGCTTTTACCATTTAATCAAGGGAATGTTATGATTGTCTGATTTTTTCCCTTCAGTAGTTGTTCTTATGAACAGGATGCAATAAGAGGATAATTGAAAGATCAAAGGGTATTATTTTACCTGGAGTGCAACTACAAGTTCATGCATACATTTTGCACTCTCCGAGTTTTTTTTTAGTGTGCTGATTCCAAATCTGATAGGTACTCATTTATGAGAAAAATCAACAGGGTTTGGTGTTTGTTTATTTTTCCTAATAAACAAACACAAACAAACAGTTCGGAACAGATGTGTTCATGAACAAATGACGTCATCAGATGACAATAAATAAACAAACAACAAACTGTTCACGAACGTTCACAAACTGTTCATGAACAGCTCATATGATATGATATGAATAGAAAATCATTGCACACATCCAGCAATCGCTGTAGCCCCACAGCAGAAGGTGCCAACACAACAAGGTCATCAGCATACATCAAATGGTTAACAAACTTATCTCCAACATAGCATCCAGCCGTGCAGTTGTTAAGCATTGAACTGAGCTCATCAATGTACAAGTTGAACAGGTATGGGGATAGGATTCCACCCTGCCACACACCATTGGATACCCCCAAATCTGTGGAAAGTGTTGATCCCCACCTGACACACATCTTCTGTTTAGAATACCAATATGATAGCACTCCGACCAGATATGCAGGCACTCCCCTCTGAGTAAGTTTATCAAAGAGCAGGCCATGATTTATCCTATCAAAAGCTTTACTAGCATCAAGAAAGCACAAATTAACTCTTCCATTCATTGTGAATGGAAGAGTTAATTTTTAAAAGGTTAATGCCGCTCACTAAACCCTATCACGCTCTCACTAAACCTCCATTCTTGGTGGAGCGCAGGACTTGTATTTGAGACTGAAGGTTGGCTGGGCAGCGGCTGTCACCACGATGTGACCTTGCACGTCAAGCACCGGCTCACAAAATTATTTGTCAGCATTTTCAATCATAAAATATACAGCATTGTTCCAATGACATCATGGACGATCTTTTTTTTCCTGTGAATCTTCCTGCGTCATATCTATCAGCATACTGTGTATATATGGCGACGACTGTGGTGGACGATCAGTTGTGACATCTTCCAGAAATATTTTTGTTCCAACATTGTTAGGTAAGATACTTTCTGAATAACATAAAAGGTACACAATAGTGTCTTGAAAGATGTGTAGTGACTAAATAGTTAAGTACTGCAACATCTAAAACACTGTATACTTATGGCCAGTATGACCAATTGTTTGCTTCAAATATCACAAAACACCATCCACTGACCTTTGCTGGGCCACACAACCCATCACCAGCAGTTGGAGCTAATTTTAACAACCTGCAGCGGCTCATTCTAAGCGATAGATGCTGCAAAAGCATTGTCAACAGATTAACTTCTAACACTAAGTAAATTTAGATATGCACAGTCTGTGCAAGTCTTTTGGGAGCTTGCAATACCTCTTGTACGGCCTTGGCAATACCAATACAATGTGCCCCTATACCACAATACACTAGGGTATATACGGCCTTGCTACCAATACAGTATTATATTTCCCGTGACCAATATATCTATATGAACCTTGGCCAATACAATGACGGAATACGTAAATTTTGGCTAGAATGTTTTATTCTTAATACCTGCGCAGCAGCGACAAAATATGAATGCATTGCTACCAAGAGTGCGTTCGGAAGGGCCATTCTCCCACGCATTTCGCGAGATATTTTGCGCTTGGCCGTTCGGAGAGCACGAAACGAGGGATTTCGCGCGGGATTTCGCGAAATAACGTGGAATCGCCGGAGCATGTCACGCCGGAGCCGGAGCGTGTCATGTTGTTATAGGGCCTTGATGTCACGGCGGTGTTTTCAAAAATGGCGGCCCACATTGAGGAGATGGGGTAAGTGTAGAATCACCGATATAGATGGAAATATGTGATTTTCATAATTGGTAACTGTGCTACAATATGTGGAATGCTTCCAGATGCATATCATGTCTACTTGTGGACCTATTCATAATTAATTGTATATTTAATTGCTTTTAGTGGTGGTGATGACAATGGCCAATGGTGATGTTTTTTTAATTCTTGATTTGTTGTCATCTGTGATCAACAGTAATAGTAGTCTCTCTCAAAATAATTGCTGCCAACCAAAGATAATTGTTATGAAATAATTGTGTAGATACCTACATGACACACATACGGCGAACCCGGCGAATTTTTCGCGAAATTCCTACCGAACGACCATGATAAATTTAGCGAAATATTTCGCGAAATTTTGCACCTTCCGAACGCACCCCAAATGTGGATGTTTTTAAAGGGAAATAATGACCTTTTTCCACAAAAATGGAGTTAGCACTTGAAATCGCCAGACGAGACCAAAATATATTGTAAATTCATCACATTTTGCATGAAAACTTTCCTACCGAAAGATATTTCAAGTTAAAGTTGATAAGCGTTCCACACTTTTAACGACCGGTACTTGCAAGTACTTTTGGTCCTCATCAAACTGCGGGCTTTTCCCGTATTGTTTTTTTACGCAATGGAGTGGAAAATATATTGTGCGTTCTGCTTGTTGTGATTATATGCCCGGCGATCTTCTAAAACTAACAGCGATTGGAAAAAGTGGCAATAAAATCGGAAGCTCATCGATGCACATCAACGGCGGCATAGTTAGTGGTTGCGACCCTCAATTTTTGAAAATAAATTCATTTGTTTTCAACATTAGGAGTATTGTATAATTTGTCTGTGGCTGTATATAACACTATGCTTTATATTATCATGAAAAATAATAATTTTTCCCCAAAAAACTAACAAACAATAACACAAAACTGGCAATTAAATCGGAAGCTCATCGATGCACATCGACGGCGACCTATTTAGCGTCGGTGATTTGTTTACAAAGCATTGTCATGCTTCTCGGCGCACTTAACCATTGTGGCGAGTTGTTGCTAGTAGCGCTTTCGTTCTCCATGGCAACCAGGCGTGAGCCAATGAAAAGCCAGAACGTATTCCCTTTCTGGCTTTTGATTGGCTGACTGACGCCTGGTTGTCATGGAGAACGAAAGCGCTACTAGCGTGTGTCCGAGCAGCGCTCAGTTTGATCGGAAATGTCACAGAGCCTCCAAAAATGCCGCAATCGATGTAAACAATGGTAGGGAAGGGCGAATTTGTCAATGACCTTCATGAAGTATCATCCCAGTCAGGGGCGGATTAAAGTATTCCCTTTAGTCCGCCCCTGTAGCTCAGTTGGGAGAGCGCTGGGCTTCTGACCTCACCCGGTAGTGGCAGCCCGGGTTCGAGTCGCTTCGGCGCTCACTATTTGCCCCTGACTGGGATGGCCTGTGGCCGGTGGCAGCGGTCGCACTCAAGGTCAGGTGACGTCAGAGGGCGGGGCGGACCGTGTCCAGGTATGTCGGGCACGTAAAACTTTCGCTTCTAAATTCTGCCGGACGCCAGGAATTGCTTGATCGGGTGGTGGGGTCAGGGCCTGCGCAACAAGCTATGCTTAGCGCGAGGCCTGACCTCGGAAATCCATCCATTCAAAAGAACATTCGGACTATAAAAAAAAAGTACACAAGGTACTTGTTTTGTATTTTTCCCAAACTTACAACTTCGAATTTGGGAATAATTTTATATAATTCTTAAATTTAAATAAAATAATTTTAAAACCATAGCGGTAGCCTAAGAAATTGTTGCTAACAAAATCAAAAGGTCATTATTTCCCTTTAACCCTATTTGTAACAGGGGGGGGGGGCGGATTCCGCCCCCCCCCCCCCCCCTCATGTTTTTCGCAGATATCTCCAGAACGGCTGGGAGCAGGCCCATGCAATTTTGGGACTTTTCATAGAATTGAACTCCGCATTTGGAGTCAAAATTTTGAGTTCTTAACTTGAACAGAGGCGGTTCCAGCACACAGTTTTGGGTGGGTTCGGAGGCGACATTTGGCGAAAATACGGAAATGCGATCTTCACGGTTTCTTCCTAACTGCATCAAGTATGAAGGAGTTACATCGGCTTACCGTGATTGCAACAAGTGCAAATTAGATGATGTTAATGCAATATCATACAAAATTGCATGGCAGAGGCGGTTTCAGGGGCTTGAAAAGGGGGGGGGTTTCCAGCAATTCCAGGAAGTATTCAATGCTTGGCGGGAAGCCAATAGAGCAATGTAAGGGGCATTTATAGCTATCAAGATGTAAAAGATAGCTTCTGCTTCCATTATTTGCATAATTTATTACATATAGAGTTTCAGGAGCGTGTTCAGGAACATGAAAAGGGGGGTGACTGGCATGGTGATGACGATATGCCAGCGATAACGGCGCAATATACGTTTAGCTTATAATAATATATGCAATATGAGACCAGAAAAGGGAATAAAGTCATTTTTTTTTGCAGAGGCGCGCTCAGGAATGGAAGAAAGGGGGTCATATTATTGCAAGGAAACTAAGAGGCATGGACGTGCAATGACATAACATACTGCAGTTTTCGGATGAAACACGCACCACAGGCTACTCTACGAACGATTATAAGATAATAGGCGAGTCCAGGTAGGGTAAAAAGGGGGGTAAGCAATGTTAATTGAAGTTGTAAGTGAAATAGTCACTGTTGACTAGTTAGTATCATAATAGCGGATAATATACTTAGCAAAAGGTCTTGCGCCGCCCTAGTTTGGATCCTGGATACGCCTATGATGAAGTACAACATGCAAAAAGGAACTATCTATGATCAGTAACAGATTTATAGTGCTGGGTAGCAACTTGTCTGCGGTTAATATTTTTCCCAATTTTACCCCCCTTTTTCACTAACCTGGTACCGCCTATGGCAAAAAATGTGATTTATAACTGTTTTTCTAATGTCTCAATCACATACCATTTCATTTATCAAAAAAACAACATCAAAAAATGGTTTTATTACGCATTTACTTCACCCCCATATTGAGTGACCTGCACACGCCTATGATTTTTGAATTTTCAAACGTCACCGTCATATATCAATTTCCGATTCAATCTCTATCGATTCCTATTAGTTGTGTGAAATCGGTCGATAAACATGAAAGCTATGTTGGATAAAAAATACCACTAAAATTTGTAGTTTTTGCCCCCCTGTTGCCCCCCTATCCCAAATTTATATTTTTTTATTATTTATAAATGTAGATCGTGTTGAGGGGAACCAAACACCGTTTCATTTTTGAAAATCGGACGGGTAGATCTCGAGATCTCCGGGGGGGCGGAATCCCCCCCCCCCCTGTTACAAATAGGGGTAGCCAGGAGCCTGTTACAAATAGGGTTAAGGGGTGCGGCTAATTAGCGATTAGGACATTGCGATTTTTAAAAGAGTGCGGATAGCGCTAGCATTCTTATTTTGACCAAATGACGTGGGAAGCATCGTTTAAAGTGGTGGGAACTCCTGTGCAGCCGTCTGATGAGTTATGAGGGTGATTTTTCAGGACTTTTGGGTCCCGTGATTCAACAGGTCGTATCAAGTTTTGGCGTCGATCCGCGACCGACGGTGAGCGGCGTCGGCACGTGCGCGCGTGCACCATTCGGGAAACGCGACATTCTGAAATCACGAAAAACGGGCAAGTTCCGCGCGGTTCCCCGGCCGCTTACTCGGCAACGGAGTGTCGCAGCGATATGCGAGCAACACTATGTGATAGATAATCGATTGACCTGGCGTATAAGATGTCGTCCAGAGCAATGCGCGTGCCAGTGCAAAGTTGTGACCACTTTCATGATAAAATTGGCATATTCAGGATTTAAATTGGTGCTCGGAAACCGTTCGACGTAGAACGCTGATCCGGGTATCATTTTGCAGGCGCAGGTACCATCTTCAAATTATATGTGTTACTCAAAGCTGTGACTAATATTTAGGCGTTGAAGTAGAAATGCAATATTTGTGGACAATGTAACCCTTCACACCGCCGTAACACCCAAAACGAGGACAAACTTGATCGGCAAATTTACACAGACGGATAGCACCGTTTTTGCTGACCTATATCCACCCAACATATTCTGCTAATCGCTCATAGGTAACTTATGCTGAAGTCAAACGTAAACGATTAATGACGCTAACGTGGCGAAATAATTACGTCGAATAAAATAGCATCGCTTATTTTGCCCAAGACTGACACTGCAAGGGCACTGCTTCAGTCAAATTCATCCATGAGCGCATGACTAGCTGACGTCGCACCTCCCTCGCGGGGAGATTTTGTTGCAGCCGGTTTTTTGTGATTTCACGCATTTCACGCATTTAAACCGCGAAAATGTTTTGGCAGAGACTTCAACGATACGAGAACGAGATACGGTAAGAAAATATGGCAACGAAATACGGCAACAAGATACGGAAACTGGGTCACTGGCGGATCTAGGGTCCGAGAATGGGGGGGGGGCTAAAATTTCGCTCCGCTTCAGCAGCGAAAGTTGTTGACCGGGGGGGGGGGGGTGGAGTCGGGTCGTCAGCACGAAAAATCGTTGAGCGGGGGGAGGTAGTGGTGTCGGGTTCTCAAAGAGTCATTGACCGGGGGGATTTTTTTTCTTCCTAATTATCACTTCTTACAGCCAATGCAGGAACACGCGGGGCGGGGGACATCCTTGTATTGAATTCCCGCCATGCTCCTGTGTGTGTGTGTGGTGGTGGTGGTGGGGGGGGGGGGGTGATTTGCCCCTAATGCCCCCACTCCTCTGAATTCGCCAGTGGTAAAAACCAGACAAACCCAATTTTACCTCTTCTGTCGCTTTCAAAAAAAAAATTGTAGCTGAGTTCATGCTGAGTCTGATCTTAACTAGTTGGAAATACTAAAAATTGTGAGACCTCTACTCATAGCACCCATACAATGCACCGGGATAAGTACCTAAGCGTGGTGCAAAATGGGTGTCAGATTTAAAATTGGTACCTGAAATTACTTGAGTATGACCTGAGGCCAAAGTAGCCATCCCAAGCTATAGTAATTTAAAATAGCCATGACAATGAAAAATAGTAACTTTACCTACAAATTCACAAAGTGTGAATTTTATTTGGCTACATGTTTACAGGGAAAAGGAAAACAACGATACCCAAGTCCCAGTCACAATTCCTCAAATACTGTCGAAATGCGTTCGACGCACACTATTCAGCGCTATAAACTTTGGCGCCAAAACGCGACGTTTTTTAACTTACGTTGGTTGCAGGAATCGCTCCAGATCGCAAATAGCGCCAGACCGGCCACGCATATTGGGAAATGTCGAATATAAAGTCAAGGCCCATCATACTTAGGGACAGCGGCGTACCGAGTATCAACTATCAGGTCATGCAGGTCATGACCTGGTCCTTTGGATCCGAGGCGCCCATGCAAAGCTGGCGCCCCTCCGATCAGTCACGACGCCCCTCTGGCCAGTGACGGCACCACTCCGGCCAGTGAGGACGCTCCCCCGGCCAGTGACGACTTTTTGTTGTGGCCAGTGACGGCGCCCCCGGCCAGTGAGGGCGTCCCCTGCCATAGACGGCGCCTCTCCGGCCCGTGACAGCGCCCCTCCGGCCAGTGACCACGCCCCCCCCCCCCCCGGCGAGTGACGGCGCCTCTCCGGCTAGTGACGGCGCCCCTCCGGCGAGTGACGGCGCCCCTCCGACTAGTGACTGCCCCTCTTTGGCGAGTGACGGTGCCCCTCCGGCCAGTGACTCTCCTTCCGCACAGTGCGAAAGGAGAGGCCCCCCCTGGCAAATTTCGTCAATATTGGTGGCGGCCCTGTCGATCGGGTGGCGCCCCTCAAGGCAATGACCTGTTTCTTTGTGAATTTCTGCGTACGCCACTGCTTAGGGAGTCATAAGTCAGTCAACGCTCAAGATATTACTTTGACATTTGGTTTTGGCATCGTCCATACTTGGTTCTCCAATATATATTCCGGCCTTTTCATATGATGTGATATTTTATATGATTTTATGAAGAAAAACAAATTGGAGAAAGATAAAAAAATCCACCAAATCAAAATTTCCAAACATGTTCAAAAACTGCTACTTTCGCGCCACTTTCTCTATCCCTACTGCTACCAAAACCGGAATATATATTGGAGAACGAAGTATAGACAATACCCACACCGAATTTCAAAGCAATATCTTTAGTTTTGGTTGACTTATGGCTACTTAAAGGAAATAGTTCATCTTCGGAATTTTTTTCTTCAGAACACGATTTTATAATATTTTTTAATACAGTTTTTTTTTGTATTTTCAAAAATGGTCCTACATCGCGCCAATTCAGGACAGAAGGTCGTAAATCATTAATGTTATGGTGTGCGTTATTGGTCTGCGCATGCTCCATGGCAGTGCTGGCACTTTCAGACGGTACGGTATATCATATATGCGCCGAATTCCTTCGCCAAAAAGTCAAATATCTTCGGCTGGAGAGTCTTTTTCAGTCAAGGAAACTTGCAGATAGGGGTTTCCCAACATGGGCTACAAAACAGCTATCTCAGTTTAAAACTAATGTTGAAGGTGAACTATTTCCTTTAAAGGAAATAGTTCACCTTCGGAAATTTTCAGAACACGATTTTATTATATTTTTTAATACAGTTTCTTGTTTTCTTTTTAAAAATGGTCCTACATCGCGCCAATTCAGGACAGAAGGTTGTAAATTATTGATTTTATGGTGTGCGTTATTGGTCTGCGCATGCTCCATGGCAGTGCTGGCACTTTCAGACGGTACGGTACATCATATATGCGCCGTATTCCTTCGCCAAGAAGTCAAATATCTTCGGCTGGAGAGTCTTTTCAGCCAAGAAAAGTTCCAGATAAGGATCTCTCAACAAGGGCTACAAAACTGCTATTTTAGTTCAAAACCCATGTTGAAGGTGAACTATTTCCTTTAAAGGAAATAGTTCACCTTCAACATGGGTTTTGAACTGAAATAGCAGTTTTGTAGCCCGTGTTGAGAAATCCTTATCTGGAACTTGTATTGGCTGAAAAGACTCTCCAGCCGAAGATATTTGACTTTTTGGCGAAGGAATACGGCGCATATATGATGTACCGTACCGTCTGAAAGTGCCAGCACTGCCATGGAGCATGCGCAGACCAATAACGCACACCATAAAATCAATAATTTACAACCTTCTGTCCTGAATTGGCGCGATGTAGGACCATTTTTAAACAGAAAAAAAAGAAACTATTAAAAAATATAATAAAATCGTGTTCTGCAAAAAAATCCGAAGGTGAACTATTTCCTTTAAGTATGATGGGTCTGGATTTTGTATTCGACATTTCCAAATATGCACGCGCCACTTTCCCTCCTGCTACCAAAATTCTTCAAAATAGAGGAAACACGAACGATGAAAAAAATAACGAGCTGCATGATTTGGGGTCAGCAGCTATAGTATGATAAAGAGAGGTATGATTCAACCAAATCACTGCTCATGCTCACTGCGGAGAAGCAAGCTGCCCCATTTCAGGCGGCATTTGTGCTGCCCCAAGTACATGTTTGAGCCCTGTGGTAATGCAGAGCCGCACCACACTTTGTCCCTTTCCTATAGGAACCAAACCTTGCAAAACATATTTTTACTATGCTAGGATTCAGTGGCGCACGCAGGATTCCATTTGGGGGGGGGGGTCAGAGCCCTAACAGCGGGCCCCTTGTGAGCGGGCCCCCACCCGTTTTTAGAAAACTTCGCGGATTTCGGTCACTTGTTTTTGAGCGGGCCTCCTACAGCATGAGACCTGAGACATTATAATTTTCTTGTCAATGTCGTGTAAGATGACTGCGTGTGCTACTGATGTGCGAATTTTAGGTGCGTGTGCTACTGATGTGCGGTACAACTGTCGAGAGAAAATTTGACGAAATGAGGTAAATGACAACAACAACAAAAATATATTTTACAGGTTAGGCAGGTTAGGCAGGTAAATGACAACAACAACAATTATATTTTACAGGTTAGGCAGGTTAGGCAGTCCGATCCCAGGTAGTTATGTCATCATCATCATCGTTGGGGTTTTAGTGCGCCTCGACTACGTCATTCGCGCCCACCATCATGTTGCCACAAGTTGCCATAAACCATTTCCTGAAGCAACAATGGATAATGTAAAAAAATACGTATCAATATCAAATACGCCCGTATCAAGAATTTGCAAGGATCGGGCCCTGTTGTGACCGGGCCTTCGTTTTGACCGGGCCCTATATCACGTCTTTCTCAGCACCGGGCCCCTGCCTCGATCGGGCCTGACCTAGACCGGCCCCTATACCAGAAACGGGCCCGCATCAAGAATATGCAAGGACCGGGCCCTGTTGTGACCGGGCCCAATATCACGCCTTTGCCAGCACTGGGCCCTGCCTCGATCAGGCCTGACTAAGACCGGGCCCCTACCAGAACGGGCCTGTATCAAGAATATGCGAGGACCGGGCCCTGTTGTGACCGGGCCCTCGTCCTGACCGGGCCCCATGCCACGTCTTTGCCAGCACCGGGACCCTGCCTCGATCGGAACTGACCAAGACCGGGCCCCTTCCAGAAACGGGCACGTATCAAGAATATGCAATGACCGGGCCCTGTTGTGACCGGGCCCTCGTTCTGACCGGGCCCCATATCACGCCTTTGCCAGCACCGGGCCCCTGCCTCGATCGGGCCTGACCAAGACCGGGCCCCTACCAGAAACGGGCCCGCATCAATAATGTTCAAGTACCGGGCTCTCGTTCTGACCGGGCCCCATGCCACGTCTTTGCCAGCACCGGGACCCTGCCTCGATCGGAACTGACCAAGACCGGGCCCCTTCCAGAAACGGGCCCGTATCAAGAATATGCAATGACCGGGCCCTGTTGTGACCGGGCCCTCGTTCTGACCGGGCCCCATATCACGCCTTTGCCAGCACCGGGCCCCTGCCTCGATCGGGCCTGACCAAGACCGGGCCCCTACCAGAAACGGGCCCGCATCAATAATGTTCAAGTACCGGGCTCTCGTTCTGACCGGGCCCCATATCACGCCTTTGCCAGCACCGGGCCCCTGCCTCGATCAGGCCTGACCAAGACCGGGCCCCTACCAGAAACAGGCCTGTGTCAAGAATATGCGAGGACCGGGCCCTGTTGTGACCGGGCCACCATCCTATGCCACGCCTTTGCCAGCACCGGGCCCCTACCTCGATCGGGCCTGACCAAGACCGGGCCCCTACCAAGACCGGGCCCCTTCCAAGACCGGGCCCCTACCAGAAACGGGCCCCTCAGAAATACGGGCCCCTCAGAAATTTCGGGGGGGGCCCCCTGCGTGCGCCACTGCTAGGATTACATTTAGGCTTACAAGAACCTTGTCAGTCAGCATCTCCTTTTTTATTTTCTATTTGATGCCCTTTTCCTTTATTACAGGCCCTCAGCTTCTATAGTAAATTCCAACTTTGGTTAGGTAAGGTAAGGTTATGCATAATTTATAAGCCTCCATATGGCATTTTTGCATGTCTTATAGGTGACAGGCACACAATGACCCAAATTCCGGATTCAGAAATCCACCACTGTCCCATTGGCCATTATTATTTCTGCAAAAATGATAGGGCTACGCTACCACCAGAAATGATAATAATAATCATTTATTTTATACCTGCTCGGTACATATCTGGAAATCAATCCATAGCTACACAAAGAAGAACATTGAATACGGGAACGGGATACGGAAACGGGATACGAGAACGGGATACGGGAACGGGATATTGGAACGGGATACGAGAACGGGATACGGGAACGGGATATTCGAACGGGATACGAGAACGGGATACGGGAACCGGGAACGATATGCGGGAACGGGATACGGGAACGGGATACGGGAACGGGATACGGGAACGGGATACGGGAACGGGATACGGGAACGGGATACGGGAACGGGATACGGGAACGGGATACGGGAACGGGATACGGGAACGGGATACGGGAACGGGATACGGGAACGGGATACGGAACGGGATACGGGAAGGGGATACGGGATACGGGAACGGGAACGGGATACGTGAACGGCATACGGGAACGGCATACGGGGACGGGATACGGGGACGGGATATGGGAACGGAATACGGGAATGGGATACGAAATAGGGGAATGGGATACGGGAATGGGATACGAGAACGTGATATGGGCACGGGATACGGGAACGGTATACGGGAACGGGAACGGGATACGAGAACGGGATACGGGATACAGGAACGGGATACGGGAACAGCATACGGGCACGGAATACGGGAACAGGGTGCAGGATACGTGACAGGGAATACGGGATACGGGATAGAGGATACGGGATACGGGATGCAGGATGCAGGATGCAGGATGCAGGATGCGGGATACCCGAACGGGATAAGGGAACGGGATATTAGCTAGCTATATGAATTGAAGGCTATATAAATTGCGCATCGCGCAATACAAGCCCTCTATTATATATATATATATAT
>JAXIVJ010018771.1:0-22086 GCA_036785665.1 Chirona hameri
ACTTCAAAACTCTGTTTTCTACGATTTTTCAAACATTTATCGTTTTTCCACCAACATGACATCATCAAAACAGCATTATTTCCCAAATATCTCAAATAATTTCAATGAAATTTTTACAGCATACATATTATTGTTGTATACTTAGCTACTGAACATTTGAGCAAGATGCGTCGATGTCAACAAAGTTATGCAGGAAAAACCTCAGGTGGTCGTTTTAGGACCCCCCCCCCCCCCCGTAGGGCGAGGGTTAAATATATGACATACTATTGGCAATAAGCAGCATTGGGTATGGAAAAGAGCGACATACGTTGCTTCTCTTCATTCTTAATTTTTGCCGTAGTATTGCAAAAAATGTCGGCCCCCAACTTAAAAGTTGTTCCCACGTCCCTGCTCTGCTGTCACCCCGCAGCTGTCCGTGATATATGGCTCGGCTAAGATAACACCCGGCCCACCTGCAACGGCGCACACAAATGCGGGATTCATCCTCCAAGCCCACTCCTGTTCTGGCGCGGCGGCTGGCGCTCCTGAGCCCCTGGAGACTGGGAACAGCTCTAACGACATTCACGCTCCACAGTCTCCTCCTTCCACCGTCACCACCGTTCACCATCGCACAGTCAACATCAAACACCGACAGGACACTTCAATGGCATCGGGATCCACAGTCAACATCAAACACCGACAGGACACTTCAATGGCATCGGGATCCACAGTCACCATCTCACCAGACACGGCCTTCAAACAACTTCCGTCGTAGAGTTGCAACATTCGACAGCCTGAATAATGTAGAAGTTTAAGAGTTCAGACAACCACAGACAACTTAGACCACATTTTCAGTTTGCAATGATTTTCCTCTGGGGTGCTGAAGGAATCAAGAAAGATGAACCGTTTATAAAATGTTTACCGTTGTCTGAGGTCTCAAAGCACTTTTCATAAGCACCTATTTGTCAAAAATACCTAATATTCAACAGCTTCTTTTGAGCTTGCACGTCAGTGATTACTTAAGCTTTAAATAAATATTAAATTATCACCTGTGCTGTCAGCCTAACTAATTTGAACTGTTTGTAAGCCAAGTAAACACGTTGACAGGCCTTTAGTTTATGTCAGGTAAAATATTTGTCGGGCTCAAAAGCAAAGCTAGCATAGTTTCTCTTGCAGGGTTGGTCGGGCGCCTGAATCAGAATGGAAGCTCAATATTGACGCTGAAAGCCGAGAGGGATTGTTTCCCATTTCTCGGGAAGCGGAGTCCGAAAAATGTTCTCACAGTGAAAGTACAGTTTACAGTACTGTGCGAAATTGAGACAAACACGACAAAAGAATACAAAATAGTCCTGTCGAAGAACCAGGAAACTGCTCCGGCAGAGCGGGCGCAGCGTCGCCTTCGAGGTCGGATATTTATCGAGGAGCTACGTTAGCAGTGGCGAGTCGGTGAGCAGCTGGCGGTTTTGGCTCCGCGCCAGCAGCCGCTCGTAAAGAAGCCGGCAGTCGGTGTGGCCTGGCGGGCGACACTGTAAAGTCAGCGAGGCCCTGTGGCCTGCGTATGTCCGCCCCCGCCGCCCGCGAACCACAGTGGCAATTCACCAGAGACGTCCAATGAGGATGTCAGGCGCGCACTGAGTACCGAATTTAGCTGACAAGACGAGCGTGTTGTCTTTCCCTAGCCTCGCCGCTGCGGATCCGTAAAACCACACAACAGCAGTCTTCAACTGACGCTGCTTCTCATTGCTCAGCCTTAGTAGTTTGGAATAGCATGTTTCACGCATATATCTTCCACGCGTTACTTTCAAAACATGAAATAGACTATTTGATCACTTCGAGTTCTGTTTCCTTTGTATCAGAATAAATCAGCTTGACTCATTTCATGAATGGTTTTGCCATTTTAGAAGGAACAATTACCAGGTTCATATCGATGTCAGCGTTGTTTGCAAATAGATAAGTGCGTGTTTTGCGCATATGGGGGTTCATGTTCGCACAAGGTAAAGCAATGTACTTGGCACCTGTTCTGAATCCTAGATATTCCTACCGAAACTCGTGCTACGGGCTGCAGGTGTCCTAGGTCCACCATTTAACCCTGTGTCCTGTCTCCTCCATTTGACCATGTGTCCTGTCTCCACCATTTGACCCTGTGTCCTGGCTCCACCATTTGACCCTGTGTCCTGTCTCCTCCATTTGACCATGTGTCCTGTCTCCACCATTTGACCCTGTGTCCTGGCTCCACCATTTGACCCTGTGTCCTGTATCTTGACCCTGTGTCCTGTCTCCACCATTTGACCCTGTGTCCTGTCTCCACCATTTGACCCTGTGTCCTGTCTCCACCATTTGACACTGTGTCCTGTCTCCACCATTTGACCCTGTGTCCTGTATCTTGACCCTGTGTCCTGTCTCCTCCATTTGACCCTGTGTCCTGTCTCCACCATCTGACCCTGTGTCCTGTCTCCACCATCTGACCCTGTGTCATGTCTCCACCATTTGACCCTGTGCCCTGTCTCCACCATTTGACCCTGTGTCCTGTCTCCACCATTTGACCCTGTGTCATGTCTCCACCATTTGACCCTGTGTCCTGTCTCCACCATTTGGCCCTGTGTCCTGTCTCCACCATATGACCCTTTATCCTGTCTCCTCCATTTGACCCTGTATCCTGTCTCCTCCATTTGACCCTGTGCCCTGTCTCCTCAATTTGACCCTGTGTCATGTCTCCACCATTTGACCCTGTGTCCTGTCTCCACCATTTGACCCTGTGTCCTGTATCTTGACCCTGTGTCCTGTCTCCTCCATTTGGCCCTGTGTCCTGTCTCCACCATTTGACCTTGTGTCCTGTCTCCACCATTTGACCCTGTGTCCTGTCTCCTCCATTTGACCCTGTGTCCTGTCTCCACCATTTGACCCTGTGTCCTGTCTCTACCATTTGACCCTGTGTCCTGTCTCCACCATTTGACCCTGTGTCCTGTCTCCACCATTTGACCCTGTGTCCTGTATCTTGACCCTGTGTCCTGTCTCCTCCATTTGACCCTGTGTCCTGTCTCTTCCATTTGACCCTGTGTCCTGTCTCCACCATTTGACCCTGTGTCCTGTCTCCACCATTTGACCCTGTGTCCTGTCTCCACCATTTGACCCTGTGTCCTGTCTCCACCATTTGACCCTGTGTCCTGTATCTTGACCCTGTGTCCTGTCTCCACCATTTGACCCTGTGTCCTGTATCTTGATCCTGTGTCCTGTCTCCACCATTTCACCCTGTGTCCTGTCTCCACCATTTGACCCTGTGTCCTGTATCTTGACCCTGTGTCCTGTCTCCTCCATTTGACCCTGTGTCATGTCTCCACCATTTGACCCTGTGTCCTGTCTCCACCATTTGACCCTGCGTCCTGTCTCCACCATTTGACCCTGTGTCCTGTATCTTGACCCTGTGTCCTGTCTCCACCATTTGACCCTGTGTCCTGTCTCCACCATTTGACCCTGTGTCCTGTATCTTGACCCTGTGTCCTGTCTCCTCCATTTGACCCTGTGTCCTGTCTCTTCCATTTGACCCTGTGTCCTGTCTCCACCATTTGACCCTGTGTCCTGTATCTTGACCCTGTGTCCTGTCTCCACCATTTGACCCTGTGTCCTGTATCTTGACCCTTTGTCCTGTCTCCACCATTTGACCCTGTGTCCTGTCTCCACCATTTAACCCTGTGTCCTGTCTCCTCCATTTGACCCTGTGTCCTGTCTCCACCATTTGACCCTGTGTCCTGTCTCCTCCATTTGACCCTTTGTCCTGTCTCCTCCATTTGACCCTGTGTCCTGTCTCCTCCATTTGACCCTTTGTCCTGTCTCCTCCATTTGACCCTGTGTCCTGTCTCCACCATTTGACCCTGTGTCCTGTATCTTGACCCTGTGTCCTGTCTCCTCCATTTGACCCTGTGTCCTGTCTTCACCATCTGACCCTGTGTCCTGTCTCCACCATTTGACCCTGTGTCCTGTCTCCACCATCTGACCCTGTGTCATGTCTCCACCATTTGACCCTGTGTCCTGTCTCCACCATCTGACCCTGTGTCATGTCTCCACCATTTTACCCTGTGTCCTGTCTCCACCATTTGACCCTGTGTCCTGTATCTTGACCCTTTGTCCTGTCTCCTCCATTTGACCCTGTGCCCTGTCTCCTCCATTTGACTCTGTGTCCTGTATCCTCCATTTGACCCTGTATCCTGTCTCCTCCATCTGACCCTGTGTCCTGTCTCCACCATCTGACCCTGTGTCCTGTCTCCACCATCTGACCCTGTGTCCTGTCTCCTCCATTTGACCCTGTGTCCTGTCCCCACAATTTGACCCTGTGTCCTGTCTCCTCCATTGACCCTGTGTCCTGTCTCCACCATTTGGCCCTGTGTCCTGTCTCCTCCATTTGACCCTGTGTCCTGTATCCTCCATCTGACCCTGTTTGACCCTGCGTCCTGTCTCCACCATTTGACCCTGTGTCCTGTCTCCACCATTTGACCCTGTGTCCTGTCTCCACCATTTGACCCTGTGTCTTGTCTCCACCATTTGACCCTGTGCCCTGTCTCCTCCATTTGACTCTGTGTCCTGTATCCTCCATTTGACCCTGTGTCCTGTATCCTCCATCTGACCCTGTGTCCTGTCTCCACCATTTGACCCTGTGTCCTGTATCCTCCATTTGACCCTGTGTCCTGTCTTCACCATTTGACCCTGTGTCCTGTCTCCTCCATTTGACCCTGTGTCCTGTCTCCTCTATCTGACCTTCTGTCACCGTTCTGCAGGTATCCTGGATCCGGCGGAGGGACTTCCACGTGCTGACGTCACGCTCCACGGTGTTCACCGCTGACACTCGCTTCAGAGTGCAGCACCGCTCCGGTCCGGTGGAGGACTGGGCGCTGTCTGTGAGGTCCGTCACCGCAGCCGACAGCGGCGTCTACGAGTGTCAGGTCAGTCGGGGTCAGGACTCAGGTCAGTCAGGGTCAGGACTCAGGTCAGTCAGGGTCAGGACTCAGGTCAGTCGGGGTCAGGACTCAGGTCAGTCGGGGTCAGGACTCAGGTCAGTCAGGGTCAGGACTCAGGTCAGTCGGGGTCAGGACTCAGGTCAGTCGGGGTCAGGACTCAGGTCAGTCGGGGTCAGGACTCAGGTCAGTTGGGGTCAGGACTCAGGTCAGTCGGGGTCAGGAGTCAGGTCAGTCGGGGTCAGGAATCAGGTCAGTCGGGGTCAGGACTCAGGTCAGTCGAGGTCAGGACTCAGGTCAGTCGGGGTCAGCACTCAGGTCAGTTTGGGTCAGGATTCAGGTCAGTCGGGGTCAGGACTCAGGTCAGTCGGGGTCAGGACTCAGGTCAGTTGGGGTCAGGACTCAGGTCAGTCGGAGTCAGGACTCAGGTCAGTCGGGGTCAGGACTCAGGTCAGTCGGGGTCAGGACTCAGGTCAGTCGGGGTCAGGACTCAGGTCAGTCGGGGTCAGGCAATAAAGAGGCATTCATGTCTTTTCCATTCATGAATAGGATAGAGCAAAACTGAGGAATGCTCGCGATAAAGCACAACACCTCAGTTAAGGAAGTGGATGGCAAACAAACAATTTTGCATTCGGGCCAGCCGAAATCCACCCACCCCGTTCTCCGGCTTCACAAAATAAACCCTGCCCCCAGTCTGCCGAAGTCCCAAGCATGCGGAACTCCGCCCTGCATTGCACGCAGGCTTGTCCAAATCAGCCCTGTCACCACTCATGAGGTCTGCCGAAATTCACCTTGCTCCTGTTCTCTCTAGCCTCCAAAAATTCACCCAGAGGCACCTGACCTGAGGGTGGCACCTTGTCTGAGGGCGGCACCTGGCCAGAGGGCAGCATCTGGTCTAAGGGCGGCACCTCGTCTGAGGGCTGCACCTGGTCTGAGGACGTCGCCTGGTATGGTCTAAGGGCGGCCGGCGGCACCTAACCTGCGGGTGGCACCTCAATTGAGGACGGCACCTAGGCCATTCCAGGCCGCTCTCTTTAGCCACCCCTGTAAAGGGAAGGGCGCCTGCCGGTATTCCAGGCGCCCTACTACGCGGGCCAGAGGCGCACTTTTGGGCATGAGGGCAGTACCTGCAGGCTGAGGGCGGCACCTGACCTTACCCCTGATTACGCCCCTGGGGCTGGCCCCCGAACCCCTGGCTGTTCCCCCAAACCCCTCCTCCCCCACTCAAAGTTTTGTGGCGACGCCACTGCCTTCAAAGGCACCCTCCGATACACTTCCGAAGGCACCCTCCCACATACCCCCGAAGGTACCCTCCGATACATTTCCGAGGGCGCCCTTCCACATACCTCCAAAGGCTCCCTCCGATGCACCTCTGAAGGCGTCCTCCAACATACCTTCAAAGGCGACCCCCAATACACCTCTGAAGACGCCATCCCACATAGCTCCAAAGGCGACCCCCGATACACCTTTGAAAGCACCCTCCCACATGCCTCCAAGGGCGCCCTCCGATACACATCTGAATGAGCCCTCCCAGATGCCTCCAAAGGCGCCCTCCGATACACCTCTGAAGGAACCCTCCCAAATAGCTCCAGAGGCGCCCTATGTGAGACCAGAGGCGTCCCGGCCTCACATTCAGCGAAGGACGCCTTTGGATGTATGCAGGGAGGGCGCCCTCGGGCCTCGGATAGATGTATCTGAGGGTGTTCTTTGGAATAGGTGGGAGGGCACCTGCAGAGGTGTATCTGTGGGCGCCTTTGGAGGTATGTGGGAGGGCGTCTTCAGAGGTTATCGGAGGGCGCCTTCGGAAATGTATTGGAGGGCGCCTCCGAAAGTGTAGTCAAGGGCGCCTTTGGAGCATGTAGGTATGTGTGAGGGCGCCTTCAGAGGTGTATCGGAGGGCGCCTTCGGAAATGTATTGAAGCCTGAAGGACGCCTCCGAAAGTGTATTCGAGAGCGCCTTTGGAGTCTGTAGGTATGTGTGAGGACGCCTTCAAAGTTCAAAGGTGCATCGGTGGGCGCCTTTGGTGGTATGTAGGAGGGCGCCTTCAGATATGTATCGGATGGCACCTTTGGATGTATATGGAAGAGCGCCTTAGGAGGTATGTTTGAGGGCGCCTTCAGAGGTGCATGCGTATCAAAGGGAGCCTTTAAAGGTATGTAGGAAAGCGTTTTCAGAGGTGTATTGGAGGTCACCTTTGGAGATATGCGGGATGGCGCCTTCAGATGTGTATCGGAGGGCGTCTCTGGAAGTATTTAGAAGGGCGCTTTGAAGGTATGTGGGAGGGCGCCTTTAGAGATATGTGGGAGGGCGCCTTTAGAGGTGTATCGGATGGCGCCTTTAGAGGTATGTGGGAGGGCGCCTTCAGAGGTGTATCGGAGCGCGCTTTAGATTCAGTGGAACGCGCCTCATATTCAGCCGGAGCGCGCCGAGAAGGCGGCTTCGGCGCCCAAGGAGGGACCATGATGTGCACTGACCTCCCCCCCCCCCCCCCCCCCAAATACGCCCCTGTACAAAGCCGCATTGATATAATGGATACAAGTGTAGCTGATGATTCTAAACGCGTAAATAAATCAACATAAATTCATCTATCACATGATCAACCAATATAGCGACGACTATTTCGACGGCAGCTTTCGGCGGGGACGGCCTTGGGAAGCAAGGAGGGGGCAAGTCCAGTGAACCTTTCATGTACACCTGGCAACACTTCTGGGAGGATAACAAGTTATCCAGTTGGGAATATGTGAAATGAAGTGTTAAGTGATATGCGATGTCAAATAAGTGAGCCTAAGGAATATACCTAGGAATTAATATTTTCCTTAAGAGGTTAGGTTTCGTTCATTGTGGCGAAACATTTGCATCTTTCAGAGCCACTCATTGGATAGTTGAGCTGTATACATGTGACATTCCTGTAACTGGTTCACGATTACCATTTACGGCTTTCCTTCTGTCACAAACTGGCTGGCATGCCTCGAGGAACTGGCGGATCCAGCCCTCCCAATATGGCGGGTCGGGTCGAGGCACTGGCGCATCCAGCCCTCCCAATATGGCGGGTCGGGTCGAGGCACTGGCGGACCCAGCCCTCCCAATATGGCGGGTCGGGTCGAGGCACTGGCGCATCCAGCCCTCCCAATATGGCGGGTCGGGTCGAGGCACTGGCGGATCCAGCCCTCCCAATATGGCGGGTCGGGTCGAGGCACTGGCGGATCCAGCCCTCCCAATATGGCGCGTGTGGCTAATTTAACGGGGTGCCTTCCGGTTCCTGAGCCCCAGGGGCCTCCATATGACCTAAAAGGTACTCCCATTTTTCTCCCTTTGGCGGAATGGGTTCAGGGTTGATCACATTGTTTTGGTATTCGAATCCACAGACCACAATAAACCTTTTCAAATAAAAATAGTATTTTTCTTCTTCTATCCTATGAACACAAAGTGACTTCTCCTGGCCATGCTAACTGCTAAGTAACGCTCACTACAACACCCTTCCCGCCTTGTGATGCGGAATACGAGCACGCAGCAAAGCTCGATTATTTGTACTATTGTAATATGAAACGTGTTTCTAAATTTTCCCTATGCTATTCCTACGTGTAAGGACGTGTCAATTAAGTGCAAAAATAAAATTGATGGATATTTGCCTCCAAATATCTCAATTTTTGCCATTTTACATGCTATTTTACATAACAATATTTATTCGCTAATAACTGTTGACTACATAAAGCTAGAAGGGCACGATAAACGTCATGTTGTTGTTATCATCAAGACGCGTCGAATGCTGTGCAGCATGACATCTTTCTGACATTTGATGACCTTGACCTAAAGTCAAGGTCACGGCGCAAGGTCACGTTTCCAAATTTGACCTACACGGCGATGTTATATATCTTTGAACTTGTCTTGAAGATAGGAACTCGTTGGTATTAAAATCGTTGCGCGATCGTTGATGATTATAAAGCAAACTGAGATATTTTCGGGCTTCCTTTACACCGAGAAGGAAGTTATGAAGTTGTTATTCGACATTCAAATTAAAATGAATTAAAAAGTTGCCATTGACGATCAGGCGTTATTTAAGCACAATCGAATTCCTCGCAACAAGACAAGTTTTAAGATATATAACATCGCCACATAGGCCACAACTGGAAACCTAACATTGAACCTTATCATTGACCTTAGGTGAAGGTCACCAAATGTTAGAAAGAGGTCATACTGCATATCATTAAACGCGTCTTGACGAAAATAGCAAAATGGTGTCCATTCTACCTTAATATATATATTATATTATATTAAAATGGTGTCCATTCTACCTTAATATATAATATTCAGTCAAAAGTTATTGGGGAATAACATCTTTCACAAAAATAACATAAAATGGAAAAATTTAGCATATTTGAAGACAAATAACCATAAATTTAATTTTTATGTTTCAATGACACTTCTTTACACTTAACCCGGCATTGACTGGGGTCTCAGCAGAACGCCATTGACTGGGAGGGGGCGTTAAACGCCACACCCCCCCCCCCCCTGGTTATCTTCCGAACCAATAATCGCAACGAGACGCGCAAGGCGGCAATCGAAAGTTCTCAATGAGATGAGTCTAAAGCATACTTAACAATTTCAAAGTGAGGTCAAATGTCAGGATACGGTCAGGTAAAAAGTCCAAATCTACGTATTTGAGTTTGTGGGCAATACTTTCCATATAAACCTTCGATTACGACCATGATCACCCAAAGTGCTGCCAAAGGTATGATACACATTTCTTATGAGCCAAAGTGAGATTGTTGGCCAATGTCAAGGTCAAAGTCAGGTCACAAAAGGTTACTAAGCTCAAAATATATACGAAAGGCATGAAACACATGTTTTATGAGATATTTTACCCATAGAATTCGATAGTGATAGTCATTTTACTACCTGATTTCATTTACGTGAAGTTAATGTCAAGTTCAGGTCAAGTTCTGGTCAAGTTTAGGTCAAGTTCAGGTCACTGAAGGTCAAAAATTTGCATTGATAAATATAAATAAAAATGGCATGTTCCTAGACCAGTTGTGTCTCAGAAATACAGTGGTGCCATTGATTTGTCTGTATCAGGTTAATAAAAGCCAAAAAACGCAATTTATAAATATGACGTCATGAGTTACCCATACTTTAGATGCCATAAGTCAGTCAAAATTGGTGATAACATTCTGAAATTTGGTATGGTAATTTCCCATATGTGGTTCGCTGACATAAATTCCGTATTTTTACAAATCTTTGAAAAATTTGATTTTGTGGGCATTTTCCCCAAACAAAACTGTGTTTTTTTTTGGTCAAAAACGAAAGGTGTTAAAACTCTTGAGATAGCCATGTTGTAGCCATCGTCATTTTCTATCTTTTGACGTTTTTGGATTGCATTTTTTTTATTATATGGCATTTGTACGGTCTGTTAAATTTTAACTGATTTTGGTGTAAAACTCGTATGTAGTGACGTCACTAATTTCAATATAACTCGAAATTTTTCAACAAAACTGTTTTTTCACAGAAGACGTCAAATTGATGTAGAAGAAGGTATCCAAAGTTTCACGTTGATAGCGCTATTGGTTGTTGAGCCTGACAGCCCCCTCCCCCCCCCTGTTAACTTCCAAACCAAGCAACTTAGAGTAATACGGTAAGAACCAGCATGTTGCCTGTCATGAGCGGAATCTAACAGTATGCGATTTTTAGGTTTCAGGTCAACGGATGACCTCCCAGGTCAAGTGAATGACCTCGGATTTACCACGTCCAGAACAGAGATTTTGCTCTTCAGAAAACCTCAAAATTAGAAATGGATAAATGTAAATAAAAAGGCATGCTCCTAGACCAGTTTTGGCTCAGGGATACAGAAAAGATAATTATTTGTTCGTATCTTGTCAAAAAAGTCAACAAAAAAAATGACGTCATCAGTTTCTTACACTTAGGGAGCCATCACTCAGTCAGAAATAAAGATATTGCTTTGAAATTTGGTATGAGTATTGTCCATACTCAGTTCTCTCACATTTATTCCGGTTTTTCTAAAATCTTTGAAAATTTTGATTTTGTGGGGATTTTTTTTTAAAGTTTTTTTTACATTGTAGGGGTCAAAAACCCAAAATTTTGAAAATCTGAGATTCCATTTTAAAGATAATGACATTTTGTATCTTTGGTGAATTACGTTTGCAATTTGCTTTAAAACTATTTTCTACGATTTGTCAAATATTTATACTTTTAACCAACATGACGTCATCAAAACATCATTATTTCCCAAATTTCTCAATCAATTTCAAATAAAGTTTTACAGCCTACGTATAATTGCTGTAAACTCAGCTTCAGCAAGATGCACTGCATGTGTAAAAGTTATTCAAGCAAAACCTCAGGGGGGCTGTCAGCCCCCCCCCCCCCCCAGGGCGAGGGTTAATGGTAAAAAATCCTCCCTCAAAATGGCGAAAAATGTCAGAATCAACGTCTCTGGCTCGACCGTCACCCCATCCCCTACCATTAAAGTGTTGGGAGTCCTCCTCGACCAGCACCTCAACTGGGATCCTCATGTATCCATGGTGGTACGGAGGTGCAATGCAATCACCGCATCCCTGTATAAAATCCGCCATCACCTCACTCCTGACGTCCTTAAACTCCTCGTCCAAACACACGTTTTTCCTCCCATTCTTGACTGCCTGTCCGCCTGGGGAGGGGCTGCCCAGTGCCGTCTGCATCGCGTTCAGAAGTGCCTGAACTTTGCCGCTCGGCTCGTCACCGGCGTGCGACGTAGAGACCACATTTCGCCAGCTCTCACGTCTCTCGGGTGGGAGAGAGTAGAGGTACTGGTCGCCCGACACGACTGTACCAACGTCCACAAAGCCCTGACCAGTCGACAGTGTCCAAGACGCTGCGAAACATGTTCACCACGCGGGCTGAAGTATCGGCCAGGAGCACAAGGGCTGCCGACGCCGGAGACCTTCATCCCACAAAATGTAGACTGAGTCAGACACAGAAGGGTTTCTCGCACCGAGCAGTCGGCACGTGGAATGCGCTGCCATCAGCCGTGAAAGCTGCTCCGTCCAGGTGCGCATGTGTAGCAAAAAAAAAAAAGTAGCCGCATTGGCAATAACCGAGTGAGTGACGTGAGCGAGTGCTACCAAATAGTGTCTATGGAAACTGTATTGTGTCGTGTACAACAAATGTCTTTACCACATGTACTGCACAGGAGCCGTAATAGCCACGTTGTGGATGGTTTCCTAAATAAATGACAAATTAAATGGCAATGACCATCATGACATGGCCTAGAAAAATGTTTTTTTTCTGGTGTTTTTTTCATCACCTCTACAGATCGAACGGGTGGCACCACAGGTCCCATACTTGCAGGTCACGTACATTCATACCCGACTTAGCTTTGTGACCCCAAAGAGTTCAAGCTGCATACGTAGAGGGTAAAACGCACCACTTGGCACCCCTCATACTCCCTAGGTGGAAAAGTATCAAAACTGTTTCTGGAATCTGATTTTAGAACCCCTTTCGCCTTTTTTATTTTGATTTCTTATATTTTTACCGAAAAACGCACGGAAATCGGTCAAAATTGCACAAAACTAAAATCACCACGTACATTCTTACGTATTCAAAGCTTGCGGCACTGTAGGTGGCACCCTCACATTCCGGAGTGTTTTTTCCTTTAGTTTAATTTCGATCTTTGAAATTTTTCTCGAAAAATAACTCAAAATGGGTCCAAATTGCAAAAAAAGACAATCACCGCCTAAATTTTAACGAATCCCAGTGCGGTAACTGTCAGGAAACACACATGTCCATGTTTGTGTTTATCCATGTTTTTTGCTTTGCATGGCCACGTGAAGCATCTTTTGGTAATTTTCCATTGGAAATCGGTTCGAAATTGACAAAATTACAGTATTGACGAAATTACAGTATTGACCAAATTACGGAATTATCGTACGATTTTGACCCCAAGGCAATGCCCCGATGGCATTGCCGGCCTCTAGTATATAAAAGGACCGGACCTGGACCATTGGCATCACCAGGAGGAGGTGCCTTTCTTGCAAGAAATGGCTAGTTGCTGAATCACACCATTTATGTACAACCTTAATATTTATATTGGATGATTATTGGTGTGTGAGCTACCATGAGGTAGTCTTTGCCTACTTTGACCCAACATGATACTTTCTTATTTTTTTAAGATTGCACGCCTCGCTGTTGCTAAAAATACGTCAGTAATGAGCTAATAAAACCTATATGCATTCTATTGTGTCACACTTCAATTTTGCACATATTTCGTTTTTATCATCAGACGCTTTTACTACCCCCCCCCCCTCCCTGTAGCCTTTTTCATAAAGGTCGACTAGTAACTTTTGTATGTGTAAGATTGTAGGTTTGTAGTTGTAGTTGTACAAATATGTTCATAAAGCAAAAACTACAATTTACAATCACAAACAACAAATCTACAAACCTACACATACTAATTGTACAAATCCCGGCCCACAATGTCTGATGTGTTTCATAAAGAGCAGCTGAGTCCCTGAACAACGGACCAATTGTAGAATTTATCAGGCAAACTACACATGCAATCTACCATGCCCCTTCGGTGTGTAGACAACTGAATCCTTAGAGCGGAGAACATCTTTACGGTATTACGGAGAACATCTTTTATGATAACATTTGTTTGGCCTCACTATTTGAATAGAAATATCCTCCCGTGTCGTTTAGCTCTACGAATTTTGCATCCACATAATCAAATATATAATTATTTCCCAATTATCTGGAGTCTCCTGGATGCAGGTACCCACATCAATACACGTGCCGAATATTGACTGGAACTTTGCATTAAGCGCGTTCGAATCACGACGACGGAGACACTTCTTCACACTTATATTAAAGGCCGTATAAGAGAGGTAGAACCGTCCGGCAATTTTAGCGCCATTTTCGTTTGACATTAGCGTGTTGTCATAGGTGCCTACACTCCCCTCGCGCCTCACAATACATGGTACGGTGCGCCATCTTGCGGGCGCTGTAGACGGTTACGGCGGTTTGCTGATACTTCCCCTACATCAAAACTGGTTTTAAATGGAGACTATCAGACACGTATCGACGTGGCCGTATAATATACTGAATTGCGACTCACAAATTGGTAGCAAGCCGCCCGAACCTCCATCCGCCGCCGGAATCACCGGAATCGGGGCCCGTCCACACGCCACTCGAACCGAGGACTGTTCACCCGCCGCCGTAGTTACCTGAACCGGGATCGTCTACCCGTCGCCGTTGCGGTCTTTATCGGCGACTGTTCATCCGGCGTAGAAACCGCCTGAATCGGGGACCGTATTCCGCAAGCTTTCACTCTCCTCAGCCACGCTCCACAGTCCGACAGGGCACAGCACAGCCGTCAGTCCTCTGAGCCGTGGACACATGATCCCCGCGGCTGTCAGACCGCTCCACAGTCCGACAGGGCACAACACAGCCGCCAATCCTGAGCCATGGACACAGGACCCCGCGGCTGACAAACTACTCAATTTCGCTCCACAGTCCCACAGGGCACAACACAGCCGCCAGTCCTCTGAGCCGTGGACAATGACCCCCGCGGCTGACAGACCGCTCCATAGTCCCGACAGGGCACAACACAGCCGCCAGTCCTCTGAGCCGTGGACACATGACCCCGCGGCTGACAGACCGCTCCCCAGTCCGACAGGGCACAACACAACCGCCAGTCCTATGAGCCGTGGACACAGGCTGGCGGCGCGCCGTGTCGCTGCTGCCGCCGTCTTGGCCTGGTTCAGCCACCTGATCCGCAGATGCAGACGCGTAGTGACAGCTCATCTGCCGCCCTCGCATGCTGGCGGATCTGCTTGGCGGCGCGCCGTGTCGCTGCTGCAGCCGTCTTGGCCTGGTTCAGCCACCTGATCCGCAGATGCAGACGCGTGGTGACAGCTCATCTGCCGCCCTCGCATGCTGGCGGATCTGCTTGGCGGCGCGCCGTGTCGCTGCTGCCGCCGTCTTAGCCTGGTTCAGCCACCTGATTCGCAGATCGCAGACGCATGGTGACCAACTTGCGGGCGATCCGGCGATCCAGGTTTGATAGCTTCATCAGCAGGTCGGCCAGTAGACGGCCAACTATGCCCAGCTGCCGATCTGTGTTGCGACCCATCGCCAGGTGGAGCAGCAGCTCGAATTCCTCCACCACACTCATCCACGCTGGCGACGGCACCATCAGGCTGCACAGGCTGACGGCCCGGATCCAGGAAGACGGCTGGATGGCGCCTCGCTCGTTGGCCTCCCAAGTGTCGGGTTCAGATCTCGACATTTGGCAGCCACGTAACAAGCCACGAACGCCAGGGCTTGCTGCGCAAGACTGGACCCACCACCCGATATCTGCTCAGCCGGGGTGACCGATGCCGCTGTCTCCACAGTGACGGGCCCAACGGATCGCTCCAGCTCGTACACTTCTCTGGACGTCTGGGTCTCGGCTAGGTCCTCGATCTGAAACCACAGGTATGCATCCTTTAAGCATACTGCATCATTTTAAAGACATGGAGTAAAAGCAGGAACAAATCTGCACTATTATTCCGCGGTCTTGCAACGTGGAATGCACCGCTCATCGGACGGTTTGCGTTGTTGGGAGACGGTAAGCCGCGCTATATGACAAAAATGCAGCAATAATTTGATCAAACCTCATCAAATTTTACTTAATAAAGAAGTTAAATTAAAGTTCACGGTATTTCAGCACTAAACACACGAAAACGGCTCAGAAGATGACTGTCATGTTTATCCACAACCCACACACATTTGGACAAACATATTACTTATTTTTCCTCTACAGAGGAATTTAGAGGTGGATGAAGGTAATTTGACATGTATTATTTTTCTCTTCATCCTGCATTAATAATAGATAGAATTCAAATAGATCAATGTTGGCATTTCTACCAGAGCTGAGGATTCAGTATGTTTTGGGATTTGATTCCTGGACATTTGAGGCTCAGGCTGGGATTCAGAATAAGAATATACATTAGAATAGTTGAATCATAGCGTATATCGTAGCGTATATCTATAAATATGGAACATACCAAGGTCAAAGCGAGTATTTAGATATAAAGTAGAACCAGCAAAGCTGTATCACATTCAGTATACATTAAATAATTCCGCTCGGTTATGAATACGCGATGGCCCCTGAAGCGAGCAGTTTCTTTAGCGTACTTTACAATATTTATCACCCTGACATCGACAAGAGACGAGAGTTGCAATAAAAGACCATTACATTACAACCAGATCAGAAAAAAAAATCAATTTTAACATCGCATTCCACAAATTGTCACTCACCTCAGCATATGGCATATCAAGGCCATAGAGACTAGGTAGACTCGTCCGGGGTAGGCAGCGAAATGTGTGATGTCACGGGCACGTGACGTCACACGCTCCCTATTCAAATAGTGTTAAATCGGCCTACTTTCGCGTCCTACCATTTGCATATCTTAGGTGCCAGAGAGATCAATTGAGTACTAAATGATAGATTGAAACGTCCTCTACAGCTCGCTTTTGGGATATTTTCTCCTAAATTGCAAGGGTGAGCCGCTAGACGACGTCAAAGCGAGGCATGCAACCGAGCGAGGCCCATGCCCATATAAGGCAATGTTTGGATTTTGGCCACGGGGAATGTCGCTGGATGCTGTTTTTGGTTGAAGTGCGAATTTTGTATTATTTCACCTGGTTGTTGATGAAGTAAGGTGACTTGATGATACTTTGTAGTAGTATATATCAGGTGAAAGTATTTTTACATCTGGATTACACTTGTTTCACCTACAATTATGTTGAAGATCGTTAAGTGACGAATGCGCCACCGTAAATAAACATGGCGGCCGCGCCGGTCGAAGGCGTAATTCTTTTGGTAGACCGAGAAGTGCCACGAGACGGTCTACGAAAGGAAATACGCTTCTCCCGATTCGGCCGCCCCATTGGTGGAAATCTAGCTGGAAAGTGACGTCATAGGACAGGGTGGACACGTTACGGAGATAGCCATGACACCCCCTGATGGCATATACCTCAGCAAAACCGCCGCATCGCGAGAGCTCCAATGATCAACAACGCAAATGGCAAATGACGTAGCCATGGCTACCATTGCGAGAACCAATCAGATTGCGAGGCACCAATCACGTCACAGCCCTGTACTGAGCGATTCAGAAATGGTCCTATACGAAAGCACTACGACGGTAGCCCCCTGCTTATATTTATAGATATAGAGTGATCTTACCTCCTTCCTCTCCCGGATCTATTGGAAGTGTTTCACCTGCTTTTGCCTCAGTGCCACGGGTGGAGTTTCCTATTCAAATGGTGGGGCCACTGCCCCACCAACTTTTTGTTTTGCCAAACCAACTATTGACAGATTTGGAGGTTATTCGGCATTAAAATGACCATTTTCACCTCAACCAAACAAAACAACTATGCAAAATGGCATTTTACCCCACCAACTTTCTTGGAAAAGCTTCACCCATGCTCAGTGCGAGCCTTGCAGTCATGGTTTGACACTGACACTAGCGAATAATCGCCCTTTCCAAATATTCCACAGTCGTGGTGTTTATTTACAGTTTCTGCTGGAGCCGAAAAGAAATGTTCTTGTCATTTCCTTTGCAGTAACGCCCTTTTTCATATAACTTATATCATTTCAGTATCAAATATAAGTTCAAATTACAAACTACATCTACAACAGGTTTGTACAATTTCTTTATGAAAAAGGCTACTGGTCGCTGATTCAATTACAACCCCAACGAAAAACAAAAAGTTCCGCCTCTGAATAACACAACACCATTCCCATTACAACTCACCTTCTTACGTACCGTAACACCTCCTTACTATGTAACACTGATTATGTAGAATAATTACTTCATAGGGCAACACCACTGACGGATCATTCCAGGCCAACAGTGATAACGTTAGTTATTTTTAATGTATGGCTTCTTAACTACAAAACTTTGTTACACTTACATTGGCTTAGCATCTAATGAAAGCGACTTGAACAGTGCAGTGCAATAAAAAAAATGAAGACACGAACCTCGTCGAACACACACATCGAACACACTACTGCATACAACTTGTCATGTACTAAGCAAAAACATTATTTCATCTGAGCATCGAACACATTACTGCATACAACTTTACATTTACTAAGCAAAACCATTCTCGTTATGTCCCTATTCATTTCCTGTTCCGTTCCCGTTCCATTATTGCTGCATTCCCGTTCCGTTCTCGTTTTTCTCCCATGCAGTTCACAGTCTCTGCCAAAACACTGTAGCTGTTTAAATGAAACGGTTCGCCGTCAATGGGGTTTTTAGTTGAGAAAGTCAAGCTGTTCTCTATGCTCGACAATTAACTTGGGAAGCTTTCACATCTTCGTAGAAATCCCTTAATTAATTCAAATTGACTCACCGGAGTCCTAGAAGCCGGAACGAGTATCCATCGTGACTCCCATCGCTGATTGGCTGATTTGACGTATGATTATGACGTAACGATGACGTAAGGCTTGGGGAATAAGTATTATAAGCATTGAAATATATAACGCTGGACAAGAACATGCTGTTTCAATACCTTATTCCCTTCATTGCACGAATGAACTTTGAGATATATCGTGATTGTTGCTAAAATCGTCTACAAACAGTTTTCTCAGCAATATTCTTAGTGAAATAATACGTCACGCGCGTGCAGATGTTGTCATGATCATAGAGATCTTATATACATAGAGAGGCCCTTCCCATGTTAAACACTTAGTTTCGCGGCGTTTCATTGGAGGTTTTTAAGCTCCTTTTTTGGGAGGACTTGGTGCTCGTGATAAATTTGGTGCATGTCTTCCATTGGTAGGGATGCTTATAAGCTTACAATTTACAACGCTCTCCGGAGCTGAGGGAGTAGAAGTTAAGTTTTCTTTTCCTCCTAATTTACATCATACATGCAGGGGCGCAACCACGTCCAAAAAGTGGTACGGACAAATTGCCGTTTGGGGCGCCATCGCTTAAGGTCGGCGCCATCGCCAAAAAAACTCGCAATATCACAAATGTGTCATCTTTTTAGATGCAGTGTATGTATGTATGTACATACCTGTAATCTACTGTAGTACTGAAAAATAATGTCTCCATCCCCATAATCAATATGAGACCACTGGCGGATCCAGCCTCTCTCCGTTGGGGGGGGGGGGCATCTTTTTGTGAAAAAGTACCCCCATTTTTCCCCTCCGCGGATTTGGGCCGGTCACCTTATTTTGGTATTCGAGCTTAGAAGAAAAGAAAAACACTTTTTTCGGAGAGAGAAGAAAAAAAATACGCGATATTCCGTAGCATATACACATATAAGTAATAATAACGTTTATCTCCAACCAACTCGCAGGGGCATCGCCGATAATTTTTAGTGGGGGGTCGGCTGAAATGAAAACAAAAATAACACCCATTTTTTTCTGCATGTATTGCCTTTGCAGCATTTGCAGCATTTTGGATTGGATGTGGATTTTCATATTATAGTAGGTACTTGTTATTTAGCGCCGCCAAGCAGCGCGATTTTTTTACGGGTTTGCCTGATAACACCAGAAATATAGGCGGTGGGCCTTGTTTGTCCGGAGGAAGTGTGAGCTAGCAGCCAAATGAGGAGCTTGTGCTGCACTCGATCGACCCGCACCTTGTGGGAGTTGGCTGCCCCCACCCAGACCACGCTGCAATATTCTAAAATCAATCGCACATTCGCGAAGTACGCAGCCAGTACTGCGCTTCGGTTGAATTTTGACTTGCTGGTACCTACTTGGAAAGAGCGGATAAGGAGGCCGAGTGCCCGGTTGGCCCTGCTGACAGTATCCGATACATGTGGTGCGAAAGTTAATTTGGTGTCCATCGTTACACCCAGATCCCTGATCTTACTCACATGTTCCAGCTCGGTACCAGCGATAAAATACTTGGTCTTGGACGGGTGCACGCCTGAGAGTCATCGTAAACTATTTGCATTTTGCAGGGTTGAGAGCCAGTCCCCACCTGACGGACCACGCTGCCAGATGGCTAAGATCCCTCTGCAGCAACAGTCCGTCAGATGGAGTGGTGATTTTACGGAAAATTTTGACATCGGCATACAGAAGGCAGCCGGATTCCATTTGGCACGGTAGATCGTTAATCAGTAACAGGGACAAACTTATTGGCGGTTAGTGGACGACGTAAGTGAACGCCCGAGTGTAACCTGGGACGGCTGTGTGTTTAGGGTATCAGCGGGGCCGGCGGAGGGAAGGGTGAGACGGGACGGTGGGGAGATGGCGAGAGGAGAGGAGGCAGTTCGTGGTGTGAAGCCGACAGCGACGAACGGGGACGTGGAGAGTTGCGACGCACTCCGCGTTTTTTGGCAGAAAACGACAGGAGCACGAGGACGGGACGATGCCAGGTAGGTGCGGTGTTATGCCGGATGTGATTGCAGGCAGTGATGTCAGTCGGCCTTTATTGTCGACATTACAGAGCGTATGGGGTCGATGGAGCGAGAGTAACGAGCCGGCGTCCATGCCTGATTCATGGTGCCGAGATTAGTACCCGAGCCGGCGTCCATGCGTGATTCATGGTGCCGAGATTAGTATCCGAGCCGGCGTCCATGCCTGATTCATGGTGCCGAGATTAGTAACCGAGCCGGCGTCCATGCGTGATTCATGGTGCCGAGATTAGCACCCGAGCCGGCGTCCATGCGTGATTCATGGTGCCGAGATTAGTACCCGAGCCGGCGTCCATGCCTGATTCATGGTGCCGAGATTAGTACCCGAGCCGGCGTCCATGCTTGATTCATGGTGCCGAGATTAGTAACCGAGCCGGCGTCCATGCGTGATTCATGGTGCCGAGATTAGTACCCGAGCCGGCGTCCATGCTTGATTCATGGTGCCGAGATTAGTATCCGAGCCGGCGTCTATGCCTGATTCATGGTGCCGAGATTAGTAACCGAGCCGGCGTCCATGCGTGATTCAGGGTGCCGAGATTAGTACCCGAGCCGGCGTCCATGCGTGATTCATGGTGCCGAGATTAGTACCCGAGCCGGCGTCCATGCTTGATTCATGGTGCCGAGATTAGTATCCGAGCCGGCGTCCATGCCTGATTCATGGTGCCGAGATTAGTATCCGAGCCGGCGTCCATGCCTGATTCATGGTGCCGAGATTAGTAACCGAGCCGGCGTCCATGCGTGATTCATGGTGCCGAGATTAGTAACGAGCCGGCGTTCATGCGTGATTCATGGTGCCGAGATTAGTATCCGAGCCGGCGTCCATGCCTGATTCATGGTGCCGAGATTAGTACCCGAGCCGGCGTCCATGCCTGATTCATGGTGCCGAGATTAGTACCCGAGCCGGCGTCCATGCCTGATTCATGGTGCCGAGATTAGTAACGAGCCGGCGTCCATGCCTGATTCATGGTGCCGAGATTAGTACCCGAGCCGGCGTCCATGCGTGATTCATGGTGCCGAGATTAGTATCCGAGCCGGCGTCCATGCCTGATTCATGGTGCCGAGATTAGTATCCGAGCCGGCGTCCATGCCTGATTCATGGTGCCGAGATTAGTATCCGAGCCGGCGGCCATGCCTGATTCATGGTGCCGAGATTAGTAACGAGCCGGCGTCCATGCCTGATTCATGGTGCCGAGATTAGTACCCGAGCCGGCGTCCATGCGTGATTCATGGTGCCGAGATTAGTATCCGAGCCGGCGTCCATGCCTGATTCATGGTGCCGAGATTAGTATCCGAGCCGGCGTCCATGCCTGATTCATGGTGCCGAGATTAGTATCCGAGCCGGCGGCCATGCCTGATTCATGGTGCCGAGATTAGTAACGAGCCGGCGTCCATGCCTGATTCATGGTGCCGAGATTAGTAACGAGCCGGCGTCCATGCCTGATTCATGGTGCCGAGATTAGTATCCGAGCCGGCGTCCATGCCTGATTCATGGTGCCGAGATTAGTACCCGAGCCGGCGTCCATGCGTGATTCATGGTGCCGAGATTAGTATCCGAGCCGGCGGCCATGCCTGATTCATGGTGCCGAGATTAGTAACCGAGCCGGCGTCCATGCCTGATTCATGGTGCCGAGATTAGTACCCGAGCCGGCGTCCATGCCTGATTCATGGTGCCGAGATTAGTGCCGGTGAAAAGCGGCCGAATAATCAGTGTAAATGACGTCCGTCTGGTAACCGTCCGATATGGCCTCCCACGCG
>JAXIVJ010018772.1:0-22086 GCA_036785665.1 Chirona hameri
GATAGATAGATAGATAGATAGATAGATAGATAGATAGATAGATAGATAGATAGATAGATAGATAGATAGATAGATAGATAGATAGATAGATAGATAGATAGATAGATAGATAGATAGATAGATAGATAGATAGATAGATAGATAGATAGATAGATAGATAGATAGATAGATAGATAGATAGATAGATAGATAGATAGATAGATAGATAGATAGATAGATAGATAGATAGATAGATAGATAGATAGATAGATAGATAGATAGATAGATAGATAGATAGATAGATAGATAGATAGATAGATAGATAGATAGATAGATAGATAGATAGATAGATAGATAGATAGATAGATAGATAGATAGATAGATAGATAGATAGATAGATAGATAGATAGATAGATAGATAGATAGATAGATAGATAGATAGATAGATAGATAGATAGATAGATAGATAGATAGATAGATAGATAGATAGATAGATAGATAGATAGATAGATAGATAGATAGATAGATAGATAGATAGATAGATAGATAGATAGATAGATAGATAGATAGATAGATAGATAGATAGATAGATAGATAGATAGATAGATAGATAGATAGATAGATAGATAGATAGATAGATAGATAGATAGATAGATAGATAGATAGATAGATAGATAGATAGATAGATAGATAGATAGATAGATAGATAGATAGATAGATAGATAGATAGATAGATAGATAGATAGATAGATAGATAGATAGATAGATATATATATATATATATATATATATATATATATATATATATATATATATATATATATTATATATATATATATATATATATATATATATATATATATATATATATATATACTTACTGTGTCTGACTGTGTCTGACTGTGTTTGACTGTGTCTGACTGTGTCTGACTGTGTCTGACTGTGAGTCTGCGCCTGCGCTCGGTCGGGGCCGGTCGTGTCAGACCGGAGCGGAGCGGGGGCGATGTGGCGCGAGTGAGGGGAGCGCGGCTGTGAGCGGGGCCGGACGGCCGGCGTGTCTCGGACAGTGATTATGGATTGGCGAGTGCAGTGGCCACAGTGACTGCTACGAACTGGAGGAAAGGACTGAGGAGTTTCCTGTTAAGTAGCTTCCTGTTAAAAGGTGACTTTGTGTTGTGGACCGCGAGCGGACTGTGAGGCGGCCGATGGTTATGAGCTCAGACTCGGACAGTGAGGTGGGTCGTGATCCGGCACTCGCTGCGCGCGGTGCTGCCTCCGGATCGGACAGCGCCGCGAGGCGAAAGCGGCAGCTGTCCGTGCCAGACATGGTGCGTCAGGTGCAGCAGAAACGGGCCAGGCAGCAGCGGGGCAGACAGTCCAGCTCGCCGCGGGCCACTGGCGGGCAGGAGATACGGGGCGAGTTGCAACCAGTCACCCTGAACGCGATAGAGCGCCTCATTGAGGCTGGGAATAGCAGAGTGATTGCGGCGATAGAGGCCAGATTCGCACAGTTTGAGCGGCGGCTGGACTTTCTTGAGGCTGAGGGCTTCGAGAAAGATCTGGCCATGCAGAGACTGCAGGGAGATATGGCGGCTCTGAGTCTGGCCAACGTGGAGCTGAGGGAGCGACTCGATGGAGTAGACATGAACCGCAGGCTGTCTTCGCTAATCCTAACCTGTGACGATTTCGGAAACTGCACACAGGGCGAAGACGTCGAGATGAGAGCGGTGCAGGCGCTCAACCATCGTCTACCCGATTTGGGACTCACTGTCGCCGACATCCAGGTCGCCCACCGCTTGCAGAACAATAGTAAGGTCATTGTGAAGTTCATGAAGCGGCGGGTGAGGGATGAAGTATTCGAGCGGCGGTTTGAGTTGTTTCAGCGGGGCGGCGCCGGCGCGCGTCCCGGGCCGGGTCGTGGTGATGTGCGCGGCGGCCGGGAGATGGCGCCGCTGTTTATGACCGAGTCGCTTGTACCGCGGATGCAGCACTTCTACCAGGTTCTGCTAGCCGCCCGCAGACAAGAGAACGGCTCCAAGGTCGCGTCTGTTTTCAGTCGACGCGGCCACGTCTACTGCAAGGCAGTCAAGGGAGGAAGCAACATCCGTATCAGAGACGAGGGGCATCTGCGGCAGCTGCTCGGGGGCGTCCTGCCGCCGCTGCCGGGACGTCCTGCGGCCGGGGTGGCGGTGGCTGGTGATGCCGGAGCGGGTCAGGGCTCGGGGAGGCCGGCGGATGCGGCCGTGCCCCGGACCGGGGGTGCTGTCGGGGCGATGCCGCGGCCGCGGGTCCCGGCGGGTGTGGCGGTGGCGTCGGAGTCGACGAGCGCTGCGCTCGTGACTGTGGGCCGCTGCGAGGGCGGAGCTGGAGACGGCGATGTGTCGGCGGTTGTGATGAACTCGACGGGCGGCGAGGACGCGAGCGGAAGACAGCAGTCGGCCGGCGCGCCGTCTCGGTCGGACGGGGCGCCCTCTCGGGCGGCCGGCGCGCCGGTTTTCAGGCGGCGCCGGGGCGGCGATGACGCCGACGCGTTCGTGGCGGTGGAGACTGGCTTGGCAAGTTCCGGGCGGCGGGATGCGGGTCCTTGGCGCTAAAGCCTCTCGTTGGCCGCTCGGTGCGTCGCCGGGATGCGACAAAGGAGGAGGCGGCTGATGACGATGAGCCTGATGAACTGTTTTGGCGGCCGATGGTCGGCGTCATGTATGTATGATGGTCGGCGTCAGAGGAGCAGCGTGTCGGCCGGGTCCGTCGGCGGCCGTCTCGGGCGCTGCCAGCACGGCACACGCCGGAGCATTCATCGTCTTTTGGAGAGTGCCACATCATGACAGCTGGCCGCCGACGGACCCGGCGGACAACTGCGACTCATGCTGTGAGTGTATAATTAGACATTATAGGTAGCGAGGTCGCAAACTCATAAGAGATGCATAATTATAATAAACGCTCAGACAATTTGCGATGCAGTCATGTATAGTCTCTTGTCGTGGGTCGGTTTGGGTCCTTTTCCGCATAATGTGTCACATAATTAGCGTTATGATGAGTTGTGGCTTACTGTGAGTCCGAGTGGCACAGATGGAGTGGCCTGTTCGGGCGTTCGGCCCCGGCGAGGAGCCGGCCACGAGATTGACCTCGAGACGAGGCGGTTTGGCGCAACACGGGGTCGGGGTGGTGGGAAGGCAGGGATATTGGGTTGCCGCAGGACACATATCAATGTGTGGGAAAGTGCAGCAGCAGATGGTAAAAATAACTCTCACAACGCGAACTTGAGCATGTGCAGCTCAGGTAGCAGTACGCGGCGAAGCCGTATAATAATTATTAGCTATGGATTGCATCAGTGGCGTAGCCAAGGGGGGGGGGGGGGCAAAGGGGCCATGCCCCCCCCCCCCCTGGAGGCCAGGCGGGCCCCTCTGGCGACCGAGCGAGGGCCCCCTGGGGCCGAAGGCCCCAGTGTTTTGAATGGTGTCAGGAGGTGCCCGCAAAACGCCTTATGTCGCATAAAGAACGTCCACGAACAAATCTAACAAGAATAAATAACAGCATTTAAGAGCTGGTATTTATTTCGAGGGCCCCTCAGGCCTTCCCAGGGCTTCCAATTCCTTTCGAGGGCCCCTCAGACATTTCGAGGGCCCCCTCAGGCATTTCGAGAGCCCCTCAGGCATTTCGAGGGCCCCTCAAGCCAGGCACGTAGCCAGGATTTCGTCCAGGGGGTGTGGGGGGGGGGGGGCGGCGCCTCGAAAGGGCCCCTTCCCGAGCGTTAACCCCCCCCCCCCCCCCCAAAAAAAAAAAGGATATGAAAAACTCTACGGATTTCGGCCACTTTATTTTGTGAGGTTCAACTTTCCAGGGGCCCTCTGATCTGTCCAGGGGCCCTCTGGTCTGTCCAGGGGCCCTCTGGTCTGTCCAGGGGCCCTCCAGCCTGCTCAGGGGCCCTTCCGAGCTGGCCAGGGACTGCACTGGCTGCTTTTCACCCTGCCGACATCCTCAGGGGCCTCTCCGACCTGCCCAGGGGTCCTTCTGTGCTGGCCAGAGGCCCATTCGACGTAATCAGGGGCCATCTGACCTGCTCAGGGACCCTTTCGGTCTGGTCAGGGGCCCCTTTGACATGCACAGGGGCCCTTTGAACTTCCCAAGGGCCCTCTGGTCTGGCCAGGAGCCCTCCAGCCTTCTAAGGGGCCCTTCCAACCTGGCAAGAGACTGCGCTTTCTGTTTTGTCGCCTTGTCAACATGCTCAGAGGGCCCTTCGACCTGCCCTGGGGCCCCTCCGTGCTGACTAGGAGCCCATTCGGCATGTTCAGGGGCCCTTTTGGTCTGGTCAGGGGCCCCTCTGACATGCACAGGGGCCCTTTTAACTTCCCAGAGGCCCTCTGGTGCTGGTCTGTCCAGGGGCCCTCCAGCCTGTTCAGGGGGTCCTTAAGACCTGGCAAGGGACTGCACTGGCTGCTTTGTCGCCCTGCCGACATGCTCAGGGGCCTCTCCGACCTTCCCAGGGGTCCCTCTGTGCTGGCTCGGTGCTCATTCGACGTGTTTAGGGGCCCTTTGACCCGCTCAGGGGCCCTTTCGGCTTGTCCAGGGGCCCTTCTGACATGCACAGGGCTCTGCTGAACGTCCAAGGGCCCTCTGGTCTTGGGCCCTGGTGCCCCTAAAGAACCTCTGAAATGCTCTAAACTCTTAAAGACCACGCTTCGCGTAGTCCATGAGCGTGGTCTCGTCGGCCCTTTTCGGTGCGCTGCGCGCTGCGCGCCCGAAAAGGGCCCGCCGGGCCTTCAGGGCGGGGGGGGGGGGGGCGGGTAGCCTCCCCCCGCCACCCCCCCCCCTTGGCTACGTGCCTGCCTCAGGCCTACCGAGTTAATGTTATCGACTTTTAAGCGTTGGTTACAAAATGATCTGTCCGACCTCCTATTTCCCTAAATATGGCAGCATTTGGTAGCATAGCCAACGAGCTACAATAACAGCGCAAGCCCTCATGTGGATGCGCGTGAAGTTATTGTGACGTTAGGACAAAATGTATTGGGGTCTGGACGTTTGGAAGAAGACGTTTGGGATGGGTGGTGGTGGTGGAGGGGGGGGGGGCACGGAAGTTTTTTTTAGGGAGAATCCCAAAGTCTCACATTTCTAAAAACTCATCAGATTTTGCTTGCTTATGCATTGATAGCTGATTTAAAACAAACTTTCCTTAGATAAAGTTGCTTAGATTTTCTTATCAGGAAATGTGTACATTTTGTGCTGATTTCAGGCGGTTTGACGGCTGCTATGGCCCCTTTTCCCCTGGATCTGCCAAGTTTTTTAGGGGGGGGGGGGGGGTGGAATCCCAAAAAGTCTCCCACATTTCTGAAACTCATCGGATTTCGTTTGCTTATGCATTGATAGCTGATTTAAAACAAACTTCCTTGGATAAAGTTGCTTAGATTTTCTTATCAGGAAATGTGTACATTTTGTGCTGATTTCAGGCGGTTTAATGGGTTTGATGGGATATAAATTTTTACCCCCAAACTCGAACCCTAGATCCGCCAGTGTGTGAGCCCCCAATTGGCTACGAGGGCCCCTCTGATCCCGTTTGCCCCCCCCCTGGCCGAAATCCTGGCTACGCCCCTGGATTGCATGTATTCGATTGCAGCGCCATCTATATGGCTGGTGGTTGCAGGCGAATTTCAAAGGTGACCTGGTCGGGTCAAGGTAGGTGGCGATGGCATACTGACCTATTCAGAGATAAGTAGGTGGATGCAGCAAGCTGAAATCAAGCATGACACGCATGTTCAGTTATGCCTGATGTAAAGATCAGCACATTTAACGTTCGCGGGTTACGGAACGCTATCAAGCGACGGACAGTGTTTCGATATTTTCATCAGCATTACCCAAATCACATAGTAGTCTTACAGGAAACGCATTCTGTCGCTCGAGATGTACCGTATTGGCAGGCCGAATGGGGAGGTCAAATTATATTTAACCATGGTTTAGGATGCAATGAGTGTGGGGTGGCTGCAATGCTTCCCAGGTCAGTGCAGGGGATATGCACGGCGAGCGAGAGGTTTTGCGACGGCGATGGTAGGATGGCTGTTGTTGAATTGAAGTATGAGAAGTTCCAATTGAAACTAGTTGCTGTCTATGCACCCACACAGGGTCACACGCGACAGCAATCGGAATTTTATAAGCTACTGAGATGCAAAATTGAGGACATTGCGCAAATGGAGCATAATTATTTGATTATATGCGGGGACATGAACGTACAGCTGAGTCACCGGGACACTACGAATAGTAGGTTTCGCTTATCTTCAGCGGCGAGCATATTAAATGAGATAGTTCAGCATTACAGTCTTATAGATACTTGGCGCAAAAAGTATCCCGAGCTAAGGCGGTACACATGGCGACGATTAGCACCTTTGCAGCAACCTAGAATATACTATATTTTTGCAAGTGAATATCTAAATAGCAATCATTTAGTAAGAAGAGTTGAAATAAAACCTGGCATCCATAGCGATCACAGCTCGGTTAACATAGAAATCACTCTTTTTTCGGGCGACAAAGGACCCGGGCTGTATCGCTTCCGGAACGATTTGTTACAGGACGCTACATATATAGAATCCGCTAGAGGCGAAATTCAGAAGGCGGCACGGGGAGAGGAAATTTATAATGCAGTGGAGGATTGGGGGTTAAAATTGGAAATAGTATTAAGCCAAATTAGGGTATGCAGCATAAAAAGGAGTAAGCTAATTGTCACACAAAAGCGAGAAGAAAACACAATAGCGCATAGACAGTTGGAAAGATATGAAATTGAGATGTAAAACAATGCCAGTGACGAGGTTCTAAAACATTACGAAGAGTCTAAGCGTCGCGTAAATGAAATAGAGGACGAGAAGGGCGAAAGGGCTATGATGTATTCAGGCGCAAGGTGGATGGAACAGGGCGAAAGACCCACAAAATATTTATTTAACTTGTGCGCCAGTAGAAATATGAAGAAGCAGATAAATGTACTGCAATCTGAAAACGATGAGCTTATTACCGGAAACGTAGGAATTCTGGAGTATTGCAAAAAACACTTTCAAAAGGTGTACACTTCCAGCGCTTATACAGGAGCAGGTGACGAAGGCCCGACATGTGACAGGTTCCTCGGGGTAACTGATTGTCCTAGGCTAAATGAGGCCGATAGAGATGTCTGCGATGCACCACTGACAGGAGCTGAATGTAAAACGGCCTTGGACGGAATGATGAACAATAAAGCACCATCAACTTCTGGCTTCTCTAAAGAATTCTTTCAATTTTTCTGGACAGAACTGGAATTAATCGTGCTCAATGCCATACATCAGGCAAGGGAGCAGGGCCAATTTTTCATAACTCAACGTAGGGGCGTGGTAACGTTAATCCCTAAAAAGGGTGACCAAAAGCTAATAAGGAATAAACGCGCCATATGCCTATTAGATACTGTATATAAAATAACGGCCAAGGCCATGGCAAATCATTTGATGCTGGTAATGGATAAATTGATTGCGGCTGACCAAACTGGGTCTATTCGTGGAAGGTACATTGGGACCAATTTGCGCACAGTGGACGATATCATTCAATACTGTGAAATGGACAAGCTGAGCGGCATTGTAATGGCGCTGGATTTCCAGAACGCTTTTAATACGGTGGAACACACCTTTGTGTATGACGTCTTAAGAAAGTTCAACTTCGGGAGTCATTTTCTGGAGTGGATAAGACTTCTACACAATGGTACAGAATTAACAGTCATTAACAACGGCTACACATCCAGCCGGTTTAAACCATCCCGCGGGCTCCAACAGGGATGTCCGGCCTCTGCCCTTCTATTTGCGCTGGTGGTTGAAATTTTAGCCATTAAATTGCGCGCGACGACGACTGTAAAAGGCCTAACAATATCTGGATGTGAGTTTAGGATGTCGCAATATTGTGACGACACCACATTATTCGTCAGAGATTCGCTCTCTGCTGTTGAAGCCATCAAGATAATAGACGAGTTCGGCAATGTATCTGGTCTTCAGCTGAATTTGAACAAATGTCAGTATATGTGGATAGGAGAGAAAAGGCAATCAGAGGAATTGATCTGCGGTTCCGTTCCCGTCAAGCACCTTAAAATTTTAGGCGTACTGTTCAGTGCGGTGCAAGATTGCAGCGATGACAATATGCAAGCTATAATGATAAAAATACAGAACACTCTGAATCAATGGTGCCAGCGTGATTTGACCATAAAGGGGAGGATTACCATTGCCAAGTCCTTGGTCATTTCACAGTTGATTTACATTATGTCAGCAGCGCGGATAGAAAGAAAACACTTGATGCAATTCAGAGCAAAATTATGAAGTTTTTGTGGAGGGGAAGACCACCAAAGGTCGCGCGGAAAACGCTATATCAAGGAATTGAGCAAGGGGGATTGAAAGCGCCAAACATTCTGGCAATATATAAAGCAATGAGAGCATCATGGGTGGGTAAAATTATTGCAAATAATGAATTGGCGTTTGCCAAGGCATTCCAAAAAAGAAGTAAAATTTACGTTGGTGACATCACAAACATGGATTACAATAGGACATGGGTTAGCACGAGATTGATACCGGAATTTTATAAAGAAATGTTGCTTTGGTTTAGAGAGGCGGTGCCGATGACCGTACCCGAAAGTGGCAATGCCGTGCGAAAACAAATAATATGGTGTAACAAAGCGGTCTGCATAGATCGGAGTGATTCTTTATAAGTCACTTTATGACAATGGCATTACATTTATAGACGATTTTATTGACATTCGCGGTCACCTCTTTAGTCATCAAGTTTTTTTTTTGAGCGAAATCATCATGTGCGGATTGGCCCGCTTCGCTATATGAGCCTATTGAGGGCGATTCCGGCGGAGTGGAAACGGATGCTAGTAGGGAGCGCACCATTATCGACAGCTGAGAGGACCACAGCTCCGTGCATCGTAATACAAGGGAAGAATGTTCCGATACAACAGGTCAAATCCAGTTTTTTTCCACGACTATTGGATAGGGGACACCATTCCACGGGCTTAATTAAAATGGGAAAGTGAGGGCATCAGCTTTGGTGAGGACTGGAGAAGGATATATTCGGTACCGTTTACGATTACCAGCTCCACTAAGCTACAAAGCTTACAATACAGGATTACACACAGATATTTCCCAACCAGACGTTTTTTATGCATAAGAGGTGTTCTCAATGATCCTTTCTGTGATGAATGTGGTGGAATTGAAACCATACAACATTATTTTGTAGATTGCCATGAAATAAGACTGTTTTGGAATGAACTAGTGGCGAAAATTAATAAAAAAATCAAACCATGTCATCGTGTTCATGCTAATGTAAATAATATAATATTTGGGGCCCTAAAAACTATGAGCTTGGTTAATCTTATTGTGATGATTGCGAAGCAATTCATTGTTAGTCGGCGTTTTAAGGAAGAGCGGGTATGTTTAGACGATTTCATGCCGTTTTTGTCGCGATATTATGTCATGGAGAAAATAATTGCTATGACAAAAGAGAGAATGGATAAGTTTAAGGCAAAATGGAAACCATTCATAAATGAAGAACTCCAAATCAATATTTAAAAGAAAAAGTATGCCTGCGGCAACCCTAAACCCTGGCGGGAGTGGGCGGGAGGGGGATGTGGGGGTGTGGGAGAATGGTGGGGGGAGGGGGTGTGGGAGAATGGTGGGGGGAGGGGGTGTAAACGAGCGTAAGCCGTACATTGATCGCGATTGGGCGATGATAAAGGCCGTTAGTCCGAGTGTGGCGCTGGATGTCACAGGAAACAATGATAGGATAGACCCCGCCCTTTCCCCACCCGGGCTAACCCGGGACCGGCCCTCAGCATGAGCTGCGGGGCCGGTCGGCCGGTCGGGCGTGTGGGGCGCCGGCCCCGCTGGCCGACGGCTCGCACGCCCGGTCGGTGGCGAGGGGGCGCCGCTTCGCGAACGGGAGCCGCTGAAAAACGCGAGGCGGCGCGGGCGGGGGCCACCGATGGGCCCTTCGGGCTGATGGGCCCAATCGGGCTGATAGGCACCGATGAGGATTTCGATGTTGTATGGATGATTGAATGTTTGTTTTTAAGTGTTTATGTAAAAATGATAATACAAGTGTTTATGGCGGAGAACAAATGAGTGCGACAATGTGCAGTGCTGTTTGTATTGATGTTTGTTTTTTGTGTGAATAAATTAGCCCTTCGGTGGGATAAACGGAAAAAAAAGAAAAAGAAGAAAAAAAGTGTCTGACTGTGTCTGACTTCGTGGCATTGTGTGTCTGACGGTGTCTGACTGTGTCTGACTGTGTCTGACTGTGTCTGACTGTGTCTGACTGTGTCTGACTGTGTCTGACTTCGTGGCATTATGTGTGTCTGACTGTGTCTGACTGTGTCTGACTGTGTCTGACTGTGTCTGACTGTGTCTGACTGTGTCTGACTGTGTCTGACTGTGTCTGACTGTGTCTGACTTCGTGGCATTATGTGTGCCTGACTGTGTCTGACTGTGTCTGACTGTGTCTGACTGTGTCTGACTGTGTCTGACTTCGTGGCATTATGTGTGTCTGACTGTGTCTGACTGTGTCTGACTTCGTGACATTATGTGTGTCTGACTGTGTCTGACTGTGTCTGACTGTGTCTGACTGTGTCTGACTGTGTCTGACTGTGTCTGACTGTGTCTGACTATGTCTGACTGTGTCTGACTTCGTGGCATTATGTGTGTCTGACTGTGTCTGACTGTGTCTGACTGTGTCTGACTATGTCTGACTGTGTCTGACTTCGTGGCATTATGTGTGCCTGACTGTGTCTGACTGTGTCTGACTGTGTCTGACTGTGTCTGACTGTGTCTGACTGTGTCTGACTTCGTGGCATTATGTGTGTCTGACTGTGTCTGACTGTGTCTGACTGTGTCTGACTATGTCTGACTGTGTCTGACTTCGTGGCATTATGTGTGTCTGACTGTGTCTGACTGTGTCTGACTGTGTCTGACTGTCTGACTTCGTAGCATTATGTGTGTCTGACTGTGTCTGACTGCGTCTGACTTCGTGGCATTATGTGTATCTGACTGTGTCTGACTGTGTCTGACTGTGTCTGACTGTGTCTGACTTCGTGGCATTATGTGTGCCTGATTGTATCTGACTGTGTCTGACTGTGTCTGACTGTGTCTGACTGTGTCTGACTGTGTCTGACTTCGTGGCATTATGTGTGTCTGACTGTGTCTGACTGTGTCTGACTGTGTCTGACTGTGTCTGACTGTGTCTGACTGTGTCTGACTGTGTCTGACTGTGTCTGACTGTGTCTGACTGCGTCTGACTTCGTGGCATTATGTGTATCTGACTGTGTCTGACTGTGTCTGACTGTGTCTGACTTCGTGGCATTATGTGTGTCTGACTGTGTCTGACTGTGTCTGACTTCGTAGCATTATGTGTGTCTGACTGTGTCTGACTGTGTCTGACTGTATCTGACTGTCTGACTTCGTGGCATTATGTGTGTCTGACTGTGTCTGACTGTGTCTGACTTCGTAGCATTATGTGTGTCTGACTGTGTCTGACTGTGTCTGACTTCGTGGCATTGTGTGTATCTGACTGTGTCTGACTGTGTCTAACTGTGTCTGACTGTATCTGACTGCGTCTGACTTCGTGGCATTATGTGTATCTGACTGTGTCTGACTGTGTCTAACTGTGTCTGACTGTGTCTGACTGTGTCTGACTTCGTGGCATTATGTGTGTCTGACTGTGTCTGACTGTGTCTGACTGTGTCTGACTGTGTCTGACTGTGTCTGACTGTGTCTGACTGTGTCTGACTTCGTGGCATTATGTGTGCCTGACTGTGTCTGACTGTGTCTGACTGTGTCTGACTGTGTCTGACTGTGTCTGACTGGGTCTGACTGTGTCTGACTTCGTGGCATTATGTGTGTCTGACTGTGTCTGACTGTGTCTGACTGTGTCTGACTATGTCTGACTGTGTCTGACTTCGTGGCATTATGTGTGTCTGACTGTGTCTGACTGTGTCTGACTGTGTCTGACTTCGTGGCATTATGTGTGCCTGATTGTATCTGACTGTGTCTGACTATGTCTGACTGTGTCTGACTGTGTCTGACTTCGTGGCATTATGTGGGTCTGACTGTGTCTGACTGTGTCTGACTGTGTCTGACTGTGTCTGACTGTGTCTGACTTCGTGGCATTATGTGTGTCTGACTGTGTCTGACTGTGTCTGACTGTGTCTGACTTCGTGGCATTATGTGTGTCTGACTGTGTCTGACTGTGTCTGACTATGTCTGACTGTGTCTGACTGTGTCTGACTGTGTCTGACTTCGTGGCATTATGTGTGTCTGACTGTGTCTGACTGTGTCTGACTATGTCTGACTGTGTCTGACTGTGTCTGACTGTGTCTGACTTCGTGGCATTATGTGTGTCTGACTGTGTCTGACTGTGTCTGACTGTGTCTGACTGTCTGACTTCGTGGCATTATGTGTGTCTGAATGTGTCTGACTGTGTCTGACTGTGTCTGACTTCGTGGCATTATGTGTGTCTGAATGTGTCTGACTGTGTCTGACTGTGTCTGACTGTCTGACTTCGTGGCATTATGTGTGTCTGACTGTGTCTGACTGTGTCTGACTGTGTCTGACTTCGTGGCATTATGTGTGTCTGACTGTGTCTGACTGTGTCTGACTATGTCTGACTGTGTCTGACTGTGTCTGACTTCGTGGCATTATGTGTGTCTGACTGTGTCTGACTGTGTCTGACTATGTCTGACTGTGTCTGACTATGTCTGACTGTGTCTGACTGTGTCTGACTTCGTGGCATTATGTGTGTCTGACTGTGTCTGACTGTGTCTGACTGTGTCTGACTGTCTGACTTCGTGGCATTATGTGTGTCTGAATGTGTCTGACTGTGTCTGACTATGTCTGACTGTGTCTGACTGTGTCTGACTTCGTGGCATTATGTGTGTCTGACTGTGTCTGACTGTGTCTGACTGTGTCTGACTGTGTCTGACTGTGTATGACTTCGTGGCATTATGTGTGTCTGAATGTGTCTGACTGTGTCTGACTATGTCTGACTGTGTCTGACTGTGTCTGACTGTGTCTGACTTCGTGGCATTATGTGTGTCTGACTGTGTCTGACTGTGTCTGACTATGTCTGACTGTGTCTGACTGTGTCTGACTGTGTCTGACTTCGTGGCATTATGTGTGTCTGACTGTGTCTGACTGTGTCTGACTGTGTCTGACTGTCTGACTTCGTGGCATTATGTGTGTCTGAATGTGTCTGACTGTGTCTGACTATGTCTGACTGTGTCTGACTGTGTCTGACTTCGTGGCATTATGTGTGTCTGACTGTGTCTGACTGTGTCTGACTGTGTCTGACTGTGTCTGACTGTGTATGACTTCGTGGCATTATGTGTGTCTGAATGTGTCTGACTGTGTCTGACTGTGTCTGACTTCGTGGCATTATGTGTGTCTGACTGTGTCTGACTGTGTCTGACTGTGTCTGACTGTGTCTGACTGTGTCTGACTTCGTGGCATTATGTGTGCCTGATTGTATCTGACTGTGTCTGACTGTGTCTGACTTCGTGGCATTATGTGTGTCTGAATGTGTCTGACTGTGTCTGACTGTGTCTGACTGTCTGACTTCGTGGCATTATGTGTGTCTGACTGTGTCTGACTGTGTCTGACTTCGTAGCATTATGTGTGTCTGACTGTGTCTGACTGTGTCTGACTGTCTGACTTCGTGGCATTATGTGTGTCTGACTGTGTCTGACTGTGTCTGACTGTGTCTGACTTCGTGGCATTATGTGTGTCTGACTGTGTCTGACTGTGTCTGACTGTGTCTGACTTCGTGGCATTGTGTGTCTGATTGTGTCTGACTGTGTCTGACTGTGTCTGACTGTTTCTGACTGTGTCCGACTGTGTCTGACTGTGTCTGACTGTGTCTAACTGTGTCTGATTGTGTCTGACTGTGTCTGACTTCGTGGCATTATGTGTGTCTGACTGTGTCTGACTGTGTCTGACTGTGTCTGACTGTGTCTGACTGTGTCTGACTGTGTATGACTTCGTGGCATTATGTGTGTCTGACTGTGTCTGACTGTGTCTGACTGTGTCTGACTGTGTCTGACTGTGTCTGACTTCGTGGCATTATGTGTGTCTGACTGTGTCTGACTGTGTCTGACTGTGTCTGACTTCGTGGCATTATGTGTGCCTGATTGTATCTGACTGTGTCTGACTGTGTCTGACTGTGTCTGACTGTGTCTGACTGTGTATGACTTCGTGGCATTATGTGTGTCTGACTGTGTCTGACTGTGTCTGACTGTGTCTGACTGTGTCTGACTGTGTCTGACTGTGTCTGACTTCGTGGCATTATGTGTGTCTGACTGTGTCTGACTGTGTCTGACTGTGTCTGACTTCGTGGCATTATGTGTGCCTGATTGTATCTGACTGTGTCTGACTATGTCTGACTGTGTCTGACTGTGTCTGACTGTGTCTGACTGTGTCTGACTGTGTCTGACTGTGTCTGACTTCGTGGCATTATGTGTGTCTGAATGTGTCTGACTGTGTCTGACTGTTTCTGACTGGGTCTGACTGTGTCTGACTGTGTCTGACTGTGTATGACTGTGTCTGACTGTGTCTGACTGTGTCTGACTGTGTCTGACTGTTTCTGACTGTGTCTGACTGTGTCTGACTGTGTCTGACTGTGTCTGACTGTGTCTGACTGTGTCTGACTGTGTCTAACTGCGTCTGACTGTGTTTGACTGTGTTTGACTGTGTTTGACGGTTTCCGAGTCAGTATCTCTGTGTGTATGCGTCTGACAGTTTGTCTGCCTGGCGGCAGGGGACGGAGGCGGACAGTCCAGCTCCGGGTCAGCTCCAGGTGACCGGCTCAGTTGTCAGCTCCCCTGGCCGCTGCCGGCGAGCCTCCCGCTGCAGCTCCTCCAGCCCAGCAGACTCGGTCGGGCTGGGCAGACGGCGCCGCGCCGGCCGCTCCCCTGCCGCCGCCGGCTCCCCGGCTGCGGGCGGCCAGGGCGGCGTGTCGCCAGCTCAGCTGGCCGAGCGGCGTACCCTGGAGCGTGACCGGCGAGCCGCCGACTCCCCGGCCTCGCCCCAGCCGGCCATCAGGCCGGCAGAGTTCGCCCGCGCGCTGCGACGCGAGAACTTCTCCCACTGGCCGATAGTGGAGACTGTCTCGGACGCCGCTCTGCTGGCCGCGCCTCGGCCGGGCGAGCCGTGCGAGCGCACTGTGGCTATTAGGCCGCTGATCCACCCGGGGCCGACCAACTGCTCCAAGAACGTGGTGATCCGCCCTCGCACAGCGCCGGCGCCGGCTGACATGCCTGCTGCCAAGCCACCCCTTCTGGTTCGCCGGCCCACCACCGCCCTGGCGCGTAAGGTGCCTGAGATCGAGTACGCCCTGTGCTGGAACCTGCCGCCGCCGGGGTCGGCTGAGAGGCCGGAGTCGGGTGACTCGGGTGACTCGGGTGACTCGGGTGTGCAGACTCCGCGGCAGGCGTGGCACGGGCCGGACTCGAGTCAGCTGACGGACCGACTGCAGCAGCTGCAGCGGGAGCGGCCCGACTCGCCGCCGCCGGGCCGCCTCTCGGTCCGCGAGTCGCCGGAGCCGGCCGAGTCAGGGTATGTGACACCAGCGGTCCGCCGAAGCCGCCGGCCACCGTCGGCAGAAGGCGGCGACGGCGACCGTGGAGCGCCTGTCTCCGCAGACGGTCCGGTGACTAGTGATGGAGAGGAGAGGCAGCCGGCGACTATACCCACTAGGTGCCTGAGCTGCCCTAGCTCTCATGGGAGACGAGGTGAACAGTGGGAGCCTGCAGAGAAGCCGCCGAGGGTAGACCAGACTTTAGTCGAGCAGCCAGAGCGGGGACGGGGGACACAACAGACCCGCTGTGTGGAGAGAGCGTCCGAACAGACCAACAACACAAACAGAGCGGCGGATCAGCCGGTCAGCGGTCTGCAGCGCCAGCTGACCCCGGAGCCTAGCCGGGTATCCAGCGGCCGACCGGCCAGCTGGGACACCTTGCCGCCCCGTGTCGTCTGCACCTGCGGACCGGTGCGGGCCGCCAGCGCGCCGGACCTGCGCGGCGTCACTATCAGCACGCAGACGGCCGGCGGGGAGCCGCGGGAGCCGCCGGGCTGCCGTCTGGACCCCGGTCGCCGACTGAGGGTGCGTCCGTGCCACGCCTGTCAGCTGTACCGCCGCCAGCCGCGCTCGGTGCCGACTGTCAAGTCCGACTACCGCGCCGCGCTGCGGGCCGGCTGCGCCAACTGGAGGCCCGACGTCAGACCGAACGTTCCCCAGAGCCGACGGCCGCCGCGGCTGTTGGTGCGTCGGCCCGATCCGCCGCCGGCGCACCGCATCAGCACCCTGACGCCGCCGTTCGCCATGTGGAGCGACCGGCGACGGGACGAGTATCCGACCCGGGACCGGCTGCAGACCACATATGGCCTCATGAACCGCAGCGCGCTGCAGCCGCGCCGGTCCAAGTCCTTCCAGAGCCTCATCTACCAGTGAGACGGGCCAGGTCCTTATAGCGCCTCATCTACCAGTGAGGCGGGACCAGGTCCTTCCAGAACCTCATCTACCAGTGAGGGGGATCAGGTCCTTACAGAGCCTCATCAACCAGTGAGGGGGATCAGGTCCTTACAGAGCCTCATCTACCAGTGAGGGGGATCAGGTCCTTAGAGAGCCTCATCAACCAGTGAGGGGGATCAGGTCCTTACAGAGCCTCATCTACCAGTGAGGCGAGCCAGGTCCTTCCAGAGCCTCATCTACCAGTGAGGGTGCCTTCCACAGCCTCATCTACCAGTGAAGTACTGAGGATGGCCAGGTCCTTCCAGAGCCTCATCTACCAGTGAGGGTGCCTTCCACAGCCTCATCTACCAGTGAGATACTGAGGATGGTCAGGTCCTTCCAGAGCCTCATCTATCAGTGAGGCGAGCCAAGTCCTTCCACAGCCTCATCTGCCAGTGAGATACTGAGGATGGTCAGGTCCTTCCAGAACCTCATCCACCAGTGAGGGGGATCAGGTCCTTACAGAGCCTCATCAACCAGTAAGGGTGCCTTACACAGCCTCATCTGCCAGTGAGGTACTGAGGAGGGCCAGGTCCTTCCAGAGCCTCATCTACCAGCCAGGGGGACCTGATCCTTCCAGAGCCTCATCTACCAGTCAGGAGGGCCAGGTCCTTCGACAGCCTCATCAACCAGTGAGGTCACTGGTGCTGAGGCGGGCCAGGACAGCAATTATCGGTGATTGTATGTACTGGTTAGGCTAGTACGGTGCTAGAATGATGTATATGATAGCTTTGAAGCTGACTATTGTTATCATTATGGCTAGTGACGTAGGAAGCAGTGACTGAAGCAAAATGGCAATGTTTAGGTCCAACAAGTCCGTCGGCGCTTTGTCAAATCAGACATCAGCTCCCGTGTCATCTGCTGGCGTGGTACTATCTCTGTGCCACGGTTTGTTCAATTGAGCATTGTCGAGTTATGGGCGACCAATGGTTGCAGTCGATCGGTCGACACTGGTTTTATCATGCAGTGATCAGATAATCGGCGGTTAGCGCTCTTGCTGCCGCGCAAAGGTGAATACACGTATGTCACGATTTGTCGTAAAACAAAAATGTTCAGGAGAGACTGTTTTTTTTCTGTTTTACGTAATAATTCGCCTCAACAAGTGGCGTATCGGTGAAAATGTTATACCAATGGAATCTCCCAAGCACTGCGCATCTAATGAGCATATATTTAATTATAGACTTTCTATATATTTGGTTATATTTTTCTATATATTTCCTGTAATTCAAGAACGTTTTTTTAACAGGTCGAAATTTGCCCCATCCAATCATGTTCGGCAAAGGTGAAAGCACGTATGTCATTTCAAGCGAGGTTAAAACACGTATGTCGCATCTCTCGAAGAGAGGATCAGGGACAATGCAAAGGTGAAAGCACGTATGTCATTTCAAGCGAGGTTAAAACACCTAAGTCGCATCTCTCGAAGAGAGGATCAGGGACAGAAACACGTATGTTAACGATGTATGGCTTCTTATGTATATTATCGTCATGTATGGATAAAACGTAAAGTTATCAGCATCTTGAGTATGATTACAATGTAAAGTTAGTTTTTAACGTGCTTGCTACCCAGACATCCGCCAATTTGTTCACTCTCTTATCAAAGACGTTCTCTCCTGAAATTATGAACTGCATTGTTTCGAAGCAGCGGCACGTGCTGTTACGGTGCCCTGCGCTGGCCGGAGCTCGCCTTCGGCACGTGGGCACCATTCACCCGGACCCGACTACCCTGCGCGACGACCGTGTGGTGGCGGCCTTGACCGCCGGATACCGCGCCCAACTGAGCCGCAATGGCTACGCCCGGGATCCACAGGGCCGGAGGGAATAACGACGACGACGAGGTCGCGTCTGTCTCCAGCTCCGAGGTCGCGTCCGTCTCCAGCTCCGAGGTCGCGTCTGTCTCCAGCTCCGAGGTCGCGAGCGACGCACGCCGCCTCCGTCTGGCTCCCAGCAGCACCCCCCACTCACGTGGAGATCATCGACCGAGAGCTGCGTGCGGCTGCCAGAGTGGTTACGGGTTGCGTCGCATCCACCCCATCCACGCTCTCATGTCTGAGGCCGGGATGACGGACGCCCAGTCCCGACGAAAAGTCCTCGCCACTAGGATGGTCGGCCTCGCGGCGTCCCTGCCGGAGGGTGACCCGCTGAGGTCCATCGGCGAGTCGAACCCACCAAGACGCCTCAGCACTACGAGCGGGTGGAGAGAAGTGGGCGGCTTAGCCCTGACCATGGCCGGCGCGCGGGACGTGCCGGTTGAGGCCCGTCATCATCACACCCTATCACCTTGGAGCGACAGCGCCGCCGTCTGCCTTTCCAAGCCCAACGGAGCGCCCCGGAGGCGGTCCGCCGTGCGGCCGCCGAGAAGCGTCTACGAGAGCTCTCCACGAGAGCGATCTGGTGTGGTCGGATGGATCGGCCGACGCCGGCATCGCCAACGGCGGCGGTGGCGCGCTGGACCTCCCTCCGGACGGGGAGGCGCGGGAGATCCGCGTCCCGGCAGGCCGCGTCTGTTCCAGCACGCGCGCGGAGCTCACCGCGCTGCTCGCAGCGCTGGAGGCGGTCCGCGAGCTGCTTCGCCACGAGGGTCTGCCAGTGGTCGCCTGCCTGGATTCAAAGGCAGCGCTGTTACTGTTGTCTGGAGGCGCGGCGGCGCAGACCTCGGCGATGGGGTCCAGAATCTGGACGCAGCTCCGTGGGCTGGAGGCTTCCGGCTGCGCCGTGCACCTTCAGTGGGTGCCGGCGCACTGCGGCCTACCAGGCAACGAGAGTGCGGACGTCCTGGTAAAGGAGGCGACCTCCCTCCCTCAGATTACGACGCTATTCGACGTCCGAACTCTCACCCGAACTGTGACGAGGGCCGCCAGGAGAAGCTGGCAGGCTGGCTGGCCGGACGGATGGTATCGGTCCATCATGGGGTTCACCAGCTCCGAGAAGGCCACTGGGGACGCTCGGAGCAATACATCCACCGTATCGGACGCCGACCGACTGAGGACTGCCCCCATGGTGCAACGAGGCCGACTGCCCAGCGGGTCTGTGCCTCGTGTGCAAGGAGGCCGCCAACACGCCGGCGCACATGCTGATGCGCTGCCCGTGCCTGTGTGGCCCTCGTCTCCGTGCGCTGGGCAACATCTACGCCACGGAGCGCGACCTACGGCGCGACGACATGCTGGCGGCCTTGGCCGCCGGCTACGCGGCCCACAAGAGCCGTGTGACTACGTCACCGCCTCGGCAGTGACCGGGAGAAGACACAACAACAACAACAGCAGGTAACATCCGTCTCCAGCTCCAATGTCGCGTCCGTCGCCCGCTCCGAGGTCCCATCCGTCTCCGGCTCCGAGGTAGGGTCCGTCGCCCGCTCCGAGGTCGCGTCCATCTCCAGCTCCGAGGTAGCGTCCGTCTCCAGCTTCGAGGTCGCGTCCGTCTCCAGTTTCGAGGTCGCGTCGTCTCCAGCTCCGAGGTAGCGTCCGTCGCCCGCTCCGAGGTCGGGTCCGTCTCCAGCTCCGAGGTCCCATCCGTCTCCAGCTCCGAGGTCGCGTCCGTTGCCCGCTCTGAGGTCGCGTCCGTCGCCCGCTCCGAGGTCGCGTCCGTCTCCAGCTCCGAGGTAGCGTTCGTCGCCCACTTTCAGGTCGCGTTCGTCACCGGAACAGGGTCGCTGTTGTTAAGGCCATTTGTCTCGTCGGCTGCCGGAATGACGTCTCTGGATGTGACTTCAAGCATCCCTAGCGCCTCTAATAGAGGTGATACTTCCAGAAGAGAGTATGCTCCCAGATCTAAAGATGAGGTAGAGACGTATGAGATGTTAAGTAGAGAGCGATCAGAGTCCATTGAGAACTCGGTCCGGTGAGGTGAGATGAGGTCCGGTGTCTCTGCCGGCTGGTCCGGTGTCTCCGCCAGCTGGCCCGATGTCTCCGCCGGCTGGTCCGGTGACTCCGCCGGCTGGTCCGGTGACTCCGCCGGCTGGTCCGGTGTCTCCGTCGGCTCTTGACACCCCCGATTTTACGGATCTTAACCCGGCAGTCACTGGGGTATATTCTGTAACACGACTCACTGGGGGGGGGGGGGGGGGGGGGTAACCCCCTGGTATCTTCAGAACCAATAATCGCAGCGGGACGCGCAAGGCGGCATTCGAAAGCGCTCAATGAGATAAACCTAACACAAACTTAAAACATTCAAATTAAGGTCACATGTCAGGCCACGGTCAAGTCAAACGTCAAAATCGAGGTATTTGAACTTATGGACAATACTTGCCATCCATGGCCTTCGATTGCGCCTATAATCACCCAAAGTGCTGTCAAAGGTATGATACATATCCCACATGAGCTAAAATGAGATTGTTGGAAAAGATCAAGGTCAAGGTCAGGTCACAAAAAGTCACTACACACAAAATATCTACGAAAGTCATGCAGCACATGTTTCATGAATGCTTTTACGCGTATAATTCGATAGTGGTAGTCATTTTACCACCTGACTTCATTTATGTGAAGTTAGTGTCAAGTTCAGGTCAAGTTCAGGTCACTGAAGGTCAAAATTTGAATTTAATAAATCGAAATGAAAAAAGCATGTTTCTATATCAGTTGTATCTCAAACAAACAGTGCTTGCATTTATTTGTCTGTATCCGGTAAAAAAAACGCAATTTCAAAATATGACGTCATGATTTACCCATACTTTATATGCCATGACAGTCAAAAAAGATGTCATTTTGAAATTTGGTATGGTAGTTGCCCATTTGTCGTTATCTGACATATATTCCGTTTTTTCAATATCTTTGAAAAATTTGATTTTGTGAGCATTTTTTTAAAAAAAAGTTTTTTTGTGAAATTTTGTGGGTCAAAAAACAAAATGTACGAAATTTCGAGATAGCTGGTTTGTAGCCCTTGCACTTTTCTACCGTTTATCGTTTTTAGATTCCATTTTGCTTAAAATGCGGCATTTGTACGGCCTGGCAAAGTTTAGCCGATTTTGGTGTCAAGATCGTGTTTAGTGACGTCGCTAAATTCACTATATCTCGAAAAATTTCTGACGATTTTTTGTTCTCAAAAGGTGTAAAAATTATGCCCAGAAAGGTACTGAAATTTTGGCGTCGATATCTGCATTAGTTATTGAGATATTCTTAATATTCCTAAGGGGGGCTACCCCCCCCCAGTGACTCGCGGGTTAAAATATTGTTACAGCAAAAATGTCAGATTGGCCATTATTGTGTTATATTGACATTTTATATTGAAAATAACTTATATTTACATTGCCAATTTAGGTATATATATATATATATATATATATATATATATATATATATATTATATTATATATATATATATATATATATATATATATATATATATATATATATATATATATATATATATATATATATATATATATATATATATATATATATATATATATATATATATATATATATATATATATATATATATATATATATATATATATATATATATATATATATATATATATATATATATATATATATATATATATATATATATATATATATATATATATATATATATATATATATATATATATATATATATATATATATATATATT
>JAXIVJ010018773.1:0-22085 GCA_036785665.1 Chirona hameri
GTGAGTGAGACTATCGGTATCGGTATATATATATACGTGTGCGTGTGCGTGTGCGTGTGCGTGTGCGCGTGTGCGCGCGTGTGTTCGTGCGTGCGTCCGTGCGCGGCGCTATTTTACTACAAATTCAATTATATGCGGGTTACAGAAAAAACGGCCCGTTTCTCGGCGCATTTATGTGTTATGTTGCTACTTTCCTATATAATTGGGCAAAATAGTTCACTGTAGCACTTATTTAACGCACTTTTAAACGCACACTATAGCATTTTTAGAGGTCCGCCCCATACGCAATGCGACGCATTGATGAGAAAGCATATCCAGGGGATAAGGCTCAAAATTTTCGCGCAGCTCCGCGGCGCAATTTGTTTGAGTTCCAGGTCTTGATCTTAAAAAAATATTCGAATTTGATATAGCTGATTCCAAATTGGTGTCGCTGGTTCCAAACTTGATATGGTAGTTTGCTAACTCCAGCTCCTAAAAGTTGATATGGCCCATGCCATACCTGTCATACTGCATTTTTCATCCTTGTAACGTGCCTTTTTATCCGTTTTGCTTGGCCCTTTCAACGCTTAGGAATGGGGCCCTTTCAACGCTCGGGAAGGGGCCCTTTTGAGGCGCCCCCCCCCCCTGGACGAAATCCTGGCTACGTGCCTGACAACAGGTGGGCTAGAACCTGTTATTTTCCTCTGTGTATAGGCGTAGTAACGGGGGGAGGGGAGACATGGACCCCTCACTTCTCAGCATTTTGTTTGCTTAAATTTGTATTTGGCTTTGCGAGAAAAATGTTGATGGCAAAAGATTCGCCAGGTCGAGAAAAGTCCAAATATGCAAATAAATCTTCAATAGGGGAGTTGGGTTTCTCTCATGGCAAGATAAAATATTCACTGCCCCCCTCGAGACCAGGTTGCAAACTAAATAACCTCGGGTCATCTCAGGTCAGGTCACCAGACCAGGTCAAGTGACCCCACCTCCAAAAATGTTTGCAGTTGTGCCAAAGCCAGAGTTTTTCACCGATCAGTTTGAAACTTACAGGATATCATGAGGGCATAAGTACTTACAATTCGTTTATATTGGAATTTTGATATCGGTGACCTAAGGTCAGGTCAATTTCGTAACCTCCCCATACTAAGTCAATGTTGAAATATACAAATGCTTCCTATTTCAAGGATATGCATGATATTAGTCCAATTACTTCTGGATCATGTTATTATAGGATATTCTTGATGATCCAGGTGTAATTTTTGTTCAGTGACCCCTATTGGGTCATTTGAGGTCATGCGAGGTCACAATCACCTTTTTGTCAATAACTCCCGAAATAATGAAGATAGAGAATTAAAACAGACATCAATGTGTTTGTCTCGTCGAGATACGTCTTCCCATATGCAACATGCCCTACTTGGGTCACCATGTACATCATTCAAAGTGCCTTGACAAGATAAACGCAATGGCGTAAATAGTTTTTCGTTATCTTTATTATATAAAAAGTTAATAGCAAAAAACGATTTAACAAAAAACGGCATGTTTTTCTTTTTGACCTCTGGAGCCTCAAATATTGACCTGAGATCAAATCTGAGGACAACTTAGCGATTGCAAATTTCACTGGCTGGCGTTTGTTTTTTCTGTTTGTTTCTAACTAGCATCGTTTCTGAGATATATAGGAAATTCTGTAGCGAGGTACTAAAACAGGAAAAACTGGAAAATTTGACCTTTGATGACCTCTGGTGACCTCAATTTTGAACTGAACTAAAGGAACACTGAAATTTTTTCGATAGAACATGTATCAAGCTATCAAATGCCTTTTTTCCGCTTCTCGCTACGTAGCGTAGTTTTCGAGATCTCAGGGGGGGGGCGGAAATCAACTGCAGTTCCCCTGCAGTTCGTGTTCGGCGCAAAGCCCCTGCAGTGCGCGGGCTATCGAGTTGAGATTTGTAATGCAGACTAGTGTGTGAATGCCAGCTATTTACACGTGTCGGCACGTGCGTGCACGTGCACGCACGTGTGCCACTATATTTCAGATATCGGAAACTACCGCACAATCGAACTGAAAATTTGCGTGTGTCTTGGGAACGACTGGAAGTAATGTTTCACATTAGTGAAACTGAAGTCACTATGCACGTGCGCACCACTACTTCTAGCTCAGGCTCCTAGCTGATGTGAATGCGCCCACCCGGCCATCGCCCATTAAGGCGTTTTATTGTTATGATTGTTTTCAGTATATGACCGTAAAGGAAAGTATCGAGACGTATGTGTCTCTACTTTGCAAAACGAGCGAATTGGAACTCTTGGAAGAAGCGTACTGAGTCTCGCACAATTCGGTCCATGTCATACCATTCTTTTCAGCAAGGTCGAGGAACGAGTACCGTGAACCTGACATAATATTCCCGTAGAACCGGAGACTTCGTTCAATCATTCACGCTCACTTTCAAAACAACGCTGCCGCCCCCGGGTGGACTCGAACCACCAACCTTTCGGTTAACAGCCGAACGCGCTAACCAATTGCGCCACGGAGGCTCCTCAGAGGAAAGTGAAAGACGTTTTGTTGCTTCTTGGCTAATGCCTTATTGGTTGTGTCACTGAGTCTGATGATAATGTTTATGGTAGTCTCGAAGTTCCTAGCAGAAACACATTCCCAGTTATTTACACAGAGCGCCAGGAACTTAAAGGATGTATATTTCATTTTTGTCACTAGGACGCCTGACGCCCTGATCTATTTCACACATGTTTCCATTCACCCACAAATTTAAACAATGCTGCCACATTTACGTTCCCAGACAACAGCTAGGATGGCAGCTATGGATATTTGCGAATTGCGATGCCTTATTACCCTTCGTCCCGGCCTGACCTCTGGTCCTAACCTCTGCATCAGTTATTTGTTATACAAATAAATACATTCCAAACTACTGCATAGTATCCCGTATCCCGTGTCCCGTATCCCGTATCCCGTATCCCGTATCCCGTATCCCGTATCCCGTATCCCGTATCCCGTATCCCGTATCCCGTATCCCGTATCCCGTATCCCGTATCCCGTATCCCGTATCCCGTATCCCGTATCCCGTATCCCGTATCCCGTATCCCGTATCCCGTATCCCGTATTCCGTATCCCGTATCCGTATCCCGTATCCCGTATCCCGTATCCCGTATCCCGTATCCCGTATCCCGTATCCCGTATCCCGTATCCCGTATCCCGTATCCCGTATCCCGTATCCCGTATCCCGTATCTCGTATCTCGTATCTCGTATCTCGTATCTCGTATCCCATATCCCATATCCCATATCGTATCCCGTATCCCGTATCCCGTATCCCGTATCCCGTATCCCGTATCCCGTATCCCGTATCCCGTATCCCGTATCCCGTATCCCGTATCCCGTATCCCGTATCCCGTATCCCGTATCCCGCATCCCGTATCCCGTATCCCGTATCCCGCATCCCGTATCCCGTATCCCCTATCCCCTATCCCCTATCTCCTATCCCCTATCCCCTATCCCCTATCCCCTATCCTGTATCCCCTATCCCCTATCCTGTATCCCCTATCCCCTATCCCCTATCCTGTATCCCGTATCCCGTATCCCGTATCCCGTATCCCGTATCCCGTATCCCGTATCCCGTATCCCGTATCCCGTATCCCGTATCCCGTATCCCGTATCCCGTATCCCGTATCCCGTATCCCGTATCCCGTATCCCGTATCCCGTATCCCGTATCCCGTATCCCGTATCCCGTATACCTTATCCCGTATCCCGTATCCCGTATCTCGTATCTCGTATCTCGTATCTCGTATCCCGTATCCCGTATCCCGTATCCCGTATCCCGTATCTCGTATCCTGTATCCCGTACCCCGTATCCCGTATCCCGTATCCCGTATCCTGTATCCCGTATCCCGTATCTCGTATCCCGTATCTCGTCTCTCGTATCTCGTGTCTCGTATCTCGTATCTCGTATCCCATATCCCATATCTTATCCCGTATCCCGTATCCCGTATCCCGTATCCCGTATCCCGTATCCCGTATCCCGTATCCCGTATCCCGTATCTCGTATCCTGTATCCTGTATCCTGTATCCCGTATCCCGTTAGCAATTGCATTTGCCGAAAAGGGCCGACGTGCGCCGAAAAGAGTCGACGGGACCACGCGAAGCTCGGTATTATGGGCTCGAAGAGTTTGGAGACCACGGGAAGCGTGGTCTTTAGAGAGCTTAGAGCACTTCAGAGGCCCTTTGGGGCCACCATGGCCCTCTCTGTAAGACCAGAGGGCCCCATGGTCGTACAAAAGGCCCCTGTGCAGGTCTGAGGAGCCCCTGGCTAGACCGAAAGGCCCCTGGGCGAGTCAGAATGGCCCTGAACATGCCGAATGGCCCCCCAGCCAGCACAGAAAGGTCCCTGGGCAGGCCAAAGGGGCCCCTGGGCAGGTTGGAAGGGTCCCTGGGCAGGTCGGGTGGGCCATTGCACATGTCGGTAGGGCGACAAAGCATCCAGCGCAGTCCCTTACCAGGTCGAAAGGGTCCCTGAGCGGGCTGGAGGGCCTCTGGGCAGACCAGAGAGCCCCAGGGAAGTTAAAAGGGCCCATGTGCAGGTCAGAGGGTCCCTAACCAGACCGAAAGGGCCACTGGATGGGTCAGAGGGGCCCTTGAACATGCCGAATTGGCCCCTAACCACCACGGAGGGGCCTCAGGGCAAGTCAGGGGCCCCCTGAGCATGTCGGCAGGGTGACAAAGCAGCCAGCGCAGTCCCTTGCCAAGTCAAAAGGGCCACTTAGAAGGCAGGAGGGCCTCTGGGCAGACCAGAGAGCCCCAGGGAAGTTAAAAGGGCCCATGTGCAGGTCGGATGGGTCCCTGACCAGACCGAAAGGGCCCCTGGGTGGGTCAGAAGGGTCCTGAACATGCCGAATGAGCCCCTAGCTAGCTCCGGAATGGGGCCCTTTCAACGCTTGGGAAGGGGCCATTTTAAAGCTCGGAAAGGGGGCCCTTTCGAGGCGCCCCCTCCCGCTGGGCGAAATCCTGGCTACGTGCCTGATCCCCAGGGACGGCAGTGGCACCAGTGGGTGTTGGGGAGAGGTCAGGTGCCCCCTCCCCAACGGGAACTGGGCCCTTCTCGGCTGGTCTTAAGGCCAGCTGAAGTTCCTCTTAGACTATCTCATTGCTTCACCCTTGGGGATTCCCAGTGCTTTGCACTGAGTGCTAGGATTTATAGTATTTAAATTTGTTGTCACTGGTTCGACTCCTGACGCTGATATCTATTGTTAACATATAATTCCACTTATATGCAATTATAAACAATGCTGCCACATTTGCGTTTCCAGGTAATGGCCATGGCGGCAGCTATGGCTATTTGCTACGCTCTACCTCTCGCTTCCGCATAGTCCTAACCTATAGAGTAGTTAGTTACCTGTCGAAAAATAAATGAATTCCAAACTTCTGTAATATGCAATTTTAAACACGAGAAGACCAGTATGCAATATGCGCTATATTCGTATTAATTCCCGTATCCCGTTTCCGTATCCCGCTACCATATCCCATATCCCGTTCCCGTTATCGTATCCCGTATCCCGTATCCCGTATCCCATATCCCGTATCCCGTATCCCGTATCCCGTATCCCGTATCTCGTATCCCGTATCCCGTATCCCGTATCCCGTATCCCGTATCCCGTATCCCGTATCCCGTATCCCGTATCCCGTATCCCGTATCCCGTATCCCGTATCCCGTATCCCGTATCCCGTATCCCGTATCCCGTATCCCGTATCCCGTATCCCGTTCCCCTTCCCGTTCCCCTTCCCCTTCCCCTTCCCCTTCCCCTTCCCCTTCCCGTATCCCGTTCCCGTTCCCGTTCCCGTTCCCGTTCCCGTTCCCGTTCATGTTCCCGTTCCCGTTCCCGTTCCGGTTTGCCGTTAGCAATTGCATTTGAGTTAGCAATATGCATCAAGCACATGTTCTTCTCCCACTTTCCCCAATGCCAATGTAAATTTAGTCGGTGTATTTATGCTGTCCCGCATGGCATTGAGATGCTGCGGTACAGTCTGTAGTGTCAGAAGCCCTCGGGGCATTCCACGACATTTCGACATTTTTTCCCCAACTTACACTCTCGTCCCTCGTCCCCCTCTTTTTGTTCCAAATTGGTCTGCAGGGTTATCTTGGGTCTTGAATTCAGCTGTGGCAATATTAGCTCGATCTGACCAGGTTTTTGAGTAATGGCCCCGGGCATTTTGCAAGGTCACGCTGCAGATATATTTTTGGTGGCCAAAATAACGCATTTGACTTAACCAAATGTAGAAATGAATTATATGGTTGAATAACAATGAAACGGAGATTATATCTATGACTGTTGTGTGAACTTTAATGACCTTGACCCCGTGACCTCGTGACCTTTTTTCGTTGACTTTGTGTGACCCCGGGTACACCTCTGATTTCATTTGGTTTTAATCTTCATAAAGTACTTGTCAATATATTGCCTAGCAATGCAACAAATACAAAACGGTGCGTTTCTCCTCTAATTTCCATATTTGCCGTCGATATACGTGCGTGTTTTGGAATTAGTTTAGTTTATTAGTTTAGTTTATTCAAGTAAATGAGCAACAGGCAGCAGTGACCCAATTACAGCTCCAGTCCAAAGTTAAAAGACATCAAATTAAACATCACTTCAATAATATACACATAGAAACAAACCAAGAAATCACATCAAAATAGAAACCTAAAAATATACATAAAAGCACATAACACAACCCTAAAAATACACATAAATCAACGATTGTAAGAGCTATAAGCAGATATTAAAATGGACACTGTTTAAAATTGCTCACTACCCCAGCTCTAAACACTTGGTAGGATGCCCCGAATTAGTCTGCCGATCGACATTTGGCCAGGTATTCATTGTACGCCGCAACGTCCCTCCCGAACAGCCCACGTTTAACCCGCGAGCTACCGGGGTATATTCCATAACGCGACTTACTGGGGGGGGGGGGGGGGGGGGGCTATTGTTTGCCCCCTCCCCCTCGTATCTCCGGAACTGTTGGACCGATTGTAAAAATTCAAACGGCATTCAATAACCCTGGAAGATTTTTAGAGGGAAACCTAATATTGTTGAACTCGGGGTCACCGATGACCTCACAGGTCAGGTCAAGTACAAAATGTTTGACCGTGTCAAAAGGTCTCGATGGATTGAATTGTCTCTCAAAATTGCGATATTGAACGCATAAGCAGTCGATAAATCGGTATGATTCGTGTCTCACACTTCTAAGTATCATCCTACGCTATTTATGACCCTGGGTCAGGTCAAGGTCATCCGTGGTCACAAGGTCAAACTGCAGAATACGGTCATTAGGCGTTGTAACACATGTTTATGGGTTTGTTTTTCGTCTAGAACGCGTAAAATGACCTAGAAAATTGTTTGTTCCATATAAATAGAAGTAAAAAGCAGAAACGGAAATGTATTTGTATGCATAGTAATGATGTGAGAGGTGGTCGATTTTTGTAATTTATAGGTCATAAGTCTGTCATTTTTGAAGATATCGATTTCAAATTTGGTACACATATTCACCGAACACATCTCGATCACATTTATGCCGGTTTATGGATAATTCTGATTTTGTTTTAAAAAAAATTGTTTACAAAAAATGTATTTGGATGTCTCATTTTTTTAATAAAAACAACTGAAAAATCCGAGATTGCAGTTTGATAGCCCGGTCTATTGTCAGTAATTTGATTTAAGACAATTGAATTTATCTCAAACACTGTACCTTTGACAGCGTTTTATGCAAACCATGATTTTTCAACAAAAACCGAAGAACATGACGTCACTCAGACGTCATTCCCGGTTGACCGCATAACCTAATCTTCTTCCTTTGGCCAACATGTGTGTAATTAACGTGAGAGAAGGTACTGAAAGATTGGTGACGATACTAGTGTTGGTTTAGGAGTTATTGCAAAATAACGGGAGGGGGCGGGGGGGGGGGGGGGTAAAAGTAGCCCCCCCCCCCCCTTCAGTAACTTGCAGGTTAACCCGCGGACTGCAGGGGGGTTGATTTCCGCCCCCCCCCCCCCCTCCAGGTTTTTCGCAGATAGAGAAAAACGGCTACGCGCAGCGCTGCCGGGTTTTGGCACACCTGTTAGGACATCAATTGCGCACACTTGGCAAACTAAATAACCTCGGATCATCTCAGGTCAGGTCACCAGACCAGGTCAAGTGACCCCACCTCCAAAAATGTTTGCAGTTGTGCCAAAGCCAGAGTTGCTCACCGATCAGTTTCAACCTTACAGAATGTCATGGAGGCATAAGTTCTTACAATTCGTTCATCTCGAAATTTTGATATCGGTGACCTAAGGTCAGGTCAATTTCGTAACCTCCCCATAATAAGTCAATGGGGAAATATACAAATGCTTCCTTTTTCAAGGATATGCATGATATTAGTCCAATTACTTCTGGATAATGTTATTATAGGACATTCTTGATGATAAAAGTGCAAGTTTTGTTCAGTGACCCCTATGGGGTCATTTGAGGCCATCCGAGGTCACAATCACTTTTTTGTCAATAACTCCCAACATAATTAATATAGAGAAGTATAACAGACAGCAATGTGTTTTCTTGTCGAGACACGTCTTCCCATATGCAACATGTTCTAATTGGGTCACCACTTGACCTTGACCTGAGGTCAAATTTTTAAGTTGACTTAACAAAGTCGCCATGTATGTCATTGAAAGCGCTTTGACGAGATAAACACAATGGCGTAAACAGTTATCCGTTATCTTTATTAGTAAACAGTTATTAGCGAAAACGATTTTGCAAAAAAACAGCATTTGTTTCCTTTTTGACCTCTGGAGCCTCAAATATTGAACGAAGATCAAATTTGAGGACACTCCGTCAATTGGAAATTTAACTGGCTGGCCATTGCTTTTTCAGTTTGTTTCTAACTAGCATAGTTTCTAAGATATATGGGAATTTCTTGAGCGAAGTCCTAAAACAGAAGAAAAAACTGGGAAATTTGACTTTTGATGACCTCTGTTGACCTCAATTTTGACCTGACCTAAACAAAATACTGGACACTTTCGATCGAAATTGTATCAAGCTATCGAACACCGTTTCCCGCTTGTCGCTACATAGCGTAGTTATCGAGATCTCACGGGGGCGGAAATCAACCCCCCCATGCAGTTCGTGTTCGGTGCAAACCCAGTGCGTGGATTACCATTAACCATTAACCCAGTGCGTGGGTTAATGGTCTCCACTCGTGCTTCACGTGTGCATGGAACGTGAAGGAGTTGGGATTGTGCAGCTCTAGTTTGACGCTGGGGCACGTGAATGGGGATGCTCCCGAGCAGGAAGGATGAATCCGTTCTTCCTGATATGACTTTTTGAATGAAACAAATGTCGTGCTGAAACCTTCTTTGGGACAGGCTGCTAATTTTAAAAAGCCTCAGCTTCAGAGGGGTAACGGGTAGATATCTGCGAACCTATGGGACTGATTTGGGCGGGGTCTTCACCATTCGATCCGGCGTGGTCCCAAACGGTGCCATTTTTAGTTTTATCCACTCTGGTCCAATCTAAGTGAACCAAATTGGACCAAAACCACCACAAATCGTTGCCGAATGCTCCGAACCAATGGGACCGATTTGGGCGGGGTCTTCACCACTCGATCCGTTTTGGACCACGCTTGATGGCTGCGTGGTGTTGCTCGTCACCTTCGCAGTGTGTATACCACAAAATGGGCCTGTAGCTGCAATGGTAGCTGAGATATCTGCTCGTTACCCCTCCCCTTGGTGGTAATTCGAAAACGTGCACGTATATCGCCGAAAAATATCGAAATTAGAGGAAAAACGCACTATTTTTATTTTTTTGCTTTATCGAAGTGAACAAATTGAAATCAGAGAAAATTGAAATTGAAAACAAAGCCCAGAAATATAATATCCGTTTCATTGCGAATTTAGCTATATAAGTCTTTGTGACATTGTTTAAAGGGACTATCCCACCTTAACATTATATTTGAGTTGAGATAGCCATTTTGATGGCTTGGCATTGAAATTAAGTATGGTAGCAGTTAAAACAACCACAATGATCTAATCGAAAAGATATTCGAGTTTGATTTTGACATCTGTAAAAAAATAAGGCCCATGTGTATTTGAATAGGGCCTCTAAAGCCTTGGAATATTTCCGTCTTTCATTTATCGATCCCCGGATGGTTCGCAATCAAGAGGCTAGCACTATCAGCTGGAGTTGATACAGCAGTTGGCCGCCATGGACCGCCAGTGAGCCAGGGTGTTATGACGTCGCAAGAAAATGGTACCAGTTAAATATTTAACGCTAAATATTTATTTATTTATAAATACATCAATCAATCAATATTTAGTGGTACCATTTGCTTGCGACGTGGTACCCTAGCTCACTAGCGGTCCCTGGCGGCCAACTGCTGCAACAACTCCAGCTGATAGTGCTAGCCAATCTAGACACCCGGTGGTGCGTTTTGTCTGCGCAATAGATCATATGACGTCACCAACCCAGTTTCCCGCTTAAAACTAAAAGTTGAATATCTTCCAAGATAAGCATGTGTTTTTCGGAAAAAGTTCACGAACATGTTCAGCCGACCTCACCTGACATGTAGACATACAATTATGTGTGATTCGACAACTTTCAAAAAGGTGGGAAATTCCCTTTTAGTCAAATGGACTATTTCGGTCTCCAAAAACACCTCTGCAGCGTGACCTTGCAAAAAATGCCCCAGGCTATAACTCGAGAACCTGAAGTCAGATCGAGCTAATTTTGCCACAGCTGCAGGGTTCCGCCACAAGGGGGACGGGGGAGACGGGGGACATGTCCCCCCCCCCCCAACATTTTCGGATTTTAATATTACGCCTATGGGCGTTGCATGGTAAGAATCGACTTCAGAATGTCTCTGCCCCCCCCCCCCCCCCCACACACACACTTTCGGAAGGTGGCGGCGCCCTTGCACAGCTGAATTCAGGGCCCAAGATAACCCTACAGACCAATTTTGAAGAACAAAAAGTGAGAGATGAGGATGTTTTCGACTCATCGAAATGTCGTGGAATGCCCCACTCGCGTCACGGCCAAACCATCGGCACAGTCGGTGAGGCGGCTCCATCTAGCCAATGAAGAACCAATGTCTCATCATCGCAGCTGGGGTCGAGGAGCCAAAATGCATCGGCCGGGAATCGAACCCGGGCCGCCCGCGTGGCAGGCGAGCATTCTACCACTGAACCACCGATGCTTGATGCCCCCCGTTATGTACTGTCTCCAGCTCGCAAGGGACGTGTAGGTACTGTAGTCACGAGCTCTAAAAAGCGTAACATTGTGACTGGCCAGAAATAAGCCGACTTTTCACTCCGGGCTACACAAGTCCCTATAACAACAGGTTGGAAGAAGTTTGATACCAAATTTATACCAAGTTTTGCAATGTCATTGTGATAACTATCCATACAGTGGTAATTCCAGTCATCATGTCACTCAAACTGGTAATTATGATAACAAAATATTTTATTTTCAAATTATCGCTGTTTTTTAGTTACAAAGAAGAATAGACAAATTATAGTACATGATTCTTAGTAGTAGGATAGTGTGTTTTTTTCCTTCTCACGACTACTTTTGCCAGATTGTACAATGATGGCGCGCCAGGGGCAAATAACAATACCAATTTATCTTGCCCGCTTTTCACTTTTATTTATGCATTTATTTATTTATTTCACGTCGTGAGGCATATCCGTTAAACAGACGGCTATTTCATGCTCGAGTCAAACATTTGCTGGACTTGGGTAGTGGGACAACACACATACATGCCATACATGATACAGAACACAAACACACACTCACTGCATCACAGTGGAAACTTTGCACTGAAGTGCCTGCTAGGGCTCACGTTGTCGCTCCAGGAGATAGATTCTGAGGGCGGGTTTGAAACCGGCGTGGCTTAGACCACGCAGTGCTGGCGGCAACTCATTATAGTCGGATACCGCCGAGTACAAAAAGCGGCGCCTTCCAGACTCTGACCTGATGGTCGGGGTCACCAGCATATCACTGTTTCGGGTGTCTCTCCCGTGCACACTCCGCCTGATGGTCAAACTAGCAGCACGGTCTGGCGGCTCAGAGGTAGCTAACATTTTGCTAATCAACACGAGGCGGTGGCAATTGTACATGTTGTCAGCATGGAGCCAGCCGCGCTCATCAATTACGTCGCTCACATGGTCATACTTCCTTCGGTCAGAGACCACCCGCGCGGCGAACCTAACTAACTTCTGAAGCCGTTTACGCTGTGTGACATTGCTAGCGCCATACACAGACAGACAGTAGCGGATAACAGAAAACACCAAGCATTGTACCAGTGTAGCCATCACTGACTGGGGGAGACTGTGTCTGCTTTGGCTCAGCCCACACAGAGTGCCGGTACACCGCCGTATTACGTCGTTTGTATGCGTGGCGAACGTCATGTCACTATCAAACCACACCCCAAGGTTTCTGACGGTGTCCGAGCAGGTGATGGTCGAGCCGGAGAAAGCAATACTGTTCGGAGGAATGTGCCGAGTCATTTCACGAGTGCCGAGCACGTGAACTGTGTTTTTGCTGCGTTGATTTTAAGACCGTTTTTGCTATACCAGTTGGAGACAACAGACAGGTTGTTTTCCAGTGATCGAATAAGTTGACAGAGGTCTCTTGGTGGGCCTGTGACGTATAGCTGGACGTCATCCGCGTAGGCGATGATGCCAGTGGAGTCGTCTGCGTACAGCGGCAGATCGTTGGCGTACACGTTGTGAAGAAGAGGCCCGAGAGCGGAACCTTGATAGGTGCCGATAGGGTTCAGAAGTGGTCGAGAGAGCGTGCGGTCACGATAAGTTCCGGTGGACTGAACCTGTACTCGCTGCTAATGGTCAGTCAGATAGCTTTGGAACTAGCGCGTGTCTACTCCATATAGTTCCAGCTTACGCAACAGCGAGTCGTGCAGGATGCAATCGAAGCAGCGCGAACAGTCTAATAGACACAGAAAAGTAACTTCACGCCGGTCCATAGAACGAATGGACCATGGGTAATATATATATATATATATATATATATATATATATATATATATATATATATATATATATATATATATATATATATATATATATATATATATATATATATATATATATATATATATATATATATATATATATATATATATATATATATATATATATATATATATATATATATATATATATATATATATATATATATATATATATATATATATATATATATATATATATATATATATATATATATATATATATATATATATATATATATATATATATATATATATATATATATATATATATATATATATATATATATATATATATATATATATATATATATATATATATATATATATATATATATATATATATATATATATATATATATATATATATATATATATATATATATATATATATATATATATATATATATATATATATATATATATATATATATATATATATATATATATATATATATATATATATATATATATATATATATATATATATATATATATATATATATATATATATATATATATATATATATATAATATATATATATATATATATTTCGTGTTGAATATGACCGCGTATTTGCAGTTCGTATACTGTTTCTGCGTCCTTTCAATTGTTCTTACAATTAGCTTTTGTTCAGGTTCTAAGTTAAAATTAAGATCACCGATTGACACATTATTCATTTATATTGCAACGTTTCGTGAACTTTTCACATTTTCAAGCAGGATACGATTCACACATAATAATGACAATATACAAACATACAACATCGTGTGATGATACAATACAATACTACATTTTGGTTTCGAGTCTATACAAAATATGTCAGGTTGATTCCCCAGTATTTTGAATGAAATTGTTTCTTCTCATGCACTGATATCGGAAGCATCTCACCTAAACGGAGAACTGTTTCACGGTATTACACTGAGCTGTCATACAGTTTCAATACGCCTTGGAAATCATACTGGATATTCAGAGTGGGTTTTATTTCCTTGATGAGGACCACTTCTTTTACTTGAAGTTTAAGTCTGCATGTTTCTCTAGTTAACATTTTGGTATTGTTGACGAGTTCATTCCTAGTCAATTGGGTGCCGTGTTCGTCTAGGGCATGGTCCCGCGGAGCTCCGGTTTGAAGATGGCACGTAAGTCTTCTGGATAGGCTGGTGGTAGTGTGACCAATGTATGCTGTGTTACGAAGTTTACAATCTTCGTGTGAACACTTGTAGATATATACAACATTGTTGGCCTTAAGTTCATTTTCTTCCTGAGCGTTGTTTTTCATGATCATATTGGATGCTCTTTTGCTCTTGTAGTAGATGATTAGGTCAATTTTGTCAGAGCTGTTCCGTGGGATGACGTTTTTCTTTAATATGTTTTTAAGTACACGCTCGTCTTCTTTGTAGGCTGAAGAGAACTGGTTCTTGTAAAACAGTTTGTATGTCGTGCCTTGTTCTTTTGTTTCTTTTGTTGTTGCTTTGTCATTGACTAGAAGGTCGACAGCCCGGTGTATTCCCCGGTCAATGTCTTTTGAGGAGTAGTTGTTATCTGTCAGGATGCGTTTTACCCTCTTCAGCTCTTCATCTATCTTATGCCAAGTTGTGCAGGTTTTGAGCGCTCTTCTGACATATGTCCTGATGACGCCTTTTAAGTACCTTTTCGGACACTCACTCAAAGCGTTTAGACATTTCCCTCTATCAGTACCCTTTCTGAACACTCCCAAGTGATGCCTATCTGGGGAGGAAACAAAAGAACAAGGCACGACATACAAACTGTTTTACAAGAACCAGTTCTCTTCAGCCTACAAAGAAGACGAGCGTGTACTTAAAAACATAACAAAGAAAAACGTCATCCCACGGAACAGCTCTGACAAAATTGACCTAATCATCTACTACAAGAGCAAAAGAACATCCAATATGATCATGAAAAACAACGCTCAGGAAGAGAATGAACTTAAGGCCAACAATGTTGTATATATCTACAAGTGTTCACACGAAGATTGTAAACTTCGTAACACAGCATACATTGGTCACACTACCACCAGCCTATCCAGAAGACTTACGTGCCATCTTCAAACCGGAGCTCCGCGGGACCATGCCCTAGACGAACACGGCACCCAATTGACTAGAAATGAACTCGTCAACAATACCAACATTTTAACTAGAGAAACAATGCAGACTTAAACTTCAAGTAAAAGAAGTGGTCCTCATCAAGGAAATGAAACCCACTCTGAATATCCAGTATGATTTCCAAGGCGTATTGAAACTGTACGACAGCTCAGTGTAATACCGTGAAACAGTTCTCCGTTTAGGTGAGATGCTTCCGATATCAGTGCATGAGAAGAAACAATTTCATTCAAAATACTGGGGAATCAACCTGACATATTTTGTATAGACTCGAAACCAAAATGTAGTATTTTATTGTATCATCACACGATGTTGTATGTTTGAGTATTGTCATTATTATGTGTGAATCGTATCCTGCTTGAAAATGTGAAAAGTTCACGAAACGTTGCAATAGAAATGAATAATGTGTCAATCGGTGATCTTATTTTTAACTTAGAACCTGAACAAAAGCGAATTGTAAGAACAATTGAAAAGACGCAGAAACAGTACACGAACTGCAAATACGCGGTCATATTCAACACGAAATATATATATATATATATATATATATATATATATATATATATATATATATATATATATATATATATATATATATATATATATATATATATACCTGTACCTAGACCTAGACCTAGACCTACACCTATACCCTACCTATACCTATACCTATACCTGTACGTGTACATGTATATGTATATGTATATGTATTATGTATATGTATATGTATATGTATATGTATATGTATATGTATATGTAAATGTAAATGTAAATGTAAATGTAAATGTAAATGTAAATGTAAATGTAAATGTAGATGTATATGTATATGTAGATGTAGATGTAGATGTAGATGTAGATGTAGATGTAGATGTAGATGTAGATGTAGATGTAGATGTAGATGTAGATGTAGATGTAGATGTAGATGTAGATGTAGATGTAGATGTAGATGTATATATGTATATATGTATATATGTATATATGTATATATGTATATATGTATATATGTATATATGTATATATGTATATATGTATATATGTATATATGTATATATGTATATATGTATATATGTATATATGTATATATGTATATATGTATATATGTATATATGTATATATGTATATATGTATATATGTATATATGTATATATGTATATATGTATATATGTATATATGTATATATGTATATATGTATATATGTATATATGTATATATGTATATATGTATATATGTATATATGTATATATGTATATATGTATATATGTATATATGTATATATGTATATATGTATATATGTATATATGTATATATGTATATATGTATATATGTATATATGTATATATGTATATATGTATATATGTATATATGTATATATGTATACATGTATACATGTATATATGTATATATGTATATATGTATATATGTATATATGTATATATGTATATATGTATATATGTATATATGTATATATGTATATATGTATATATGTATATATGTATATATGTATATATGTATATATGTATATATGTATATATGTATATATGTATATATGTATATATGTATATATGTATATATGTTTATATGTATATATGTATATATGTATATATGTATATATGTATATATGTATATATGTATATATGTATATATGTATATATGTATATATGTATATATGTATATATGTATATATGTATATATGTATATATGTATATATGTATATATGTATATATGTATATATGTATATATGTATATATGTATATATGTATATATGTATATATGTATATATGTATATATGTATATATGTATATATGTATATATGTATATATGTATATATGTATATATGTATATATGTATATATGTATATATAGTATATATGTATATATGTATATAGTAGATATGTAGATATGTAGATATGTAGATATGTAGATATGTAGATATGTAGATATGTAGATATGTAGATATGTAGATATGTAGATATGTAGATATGTAGATATGTAGATATGTAAATATGTAGATATGTAGATATGTAGATATGTAGATATGTAGATATGTAGATATGTAGATATGTAGATATGTAGATATGTAGATATGTAGATATGTAGATATGTAGATATGTAGATATGTAGATATGTAGATATGTAGATATGTAGATATGTAGATATGTAGATATGTAGATATGTATATATGTATATATGTATATATGTATATATGTATATATGTATATATGTATATATGTATATATGTATATATGTGTGTATGTGTGTGTGTGTGTGTATGTGTGTATGTGTGTATGTGTATGTATGTGTATGTATGTGTATGTATGTGTGTGTATGTGTGTGTATGTGTGTGTATGTGTGTGTATGTGTGTGTATGTGTGTGTATGTGTGTGTATGTATGTATGTATGTATTCACTTCACGGGGCATCCACAAGTTGGCGTGGCTATTAAGCCCCGGGTCGAGTGGGGGAGTAAGACATGCAGTGAAAGAGAGCACACAGTCGCACAGCCTAAATCCTAAAACCGCCAACATTCACATATATCACGACAGACACGGGTCACTGAGATCAGTCGTCTTGGGGTGTCCGTCGTCCGTAGTAGCGGACCCGAGGTGTCGTTTCACCGCGCGCGTGAAAGCTGGCGGCCCCAGCTGCGAGATATATGTATATATCTCGCAGCTGTATGTGTGTATATGTGTGTGTATGTGTGTGTATGTGTGTGTATGTGTGTGTATGTGTGTGTATGTGTGTGTATGTGTGTGTAATGTTGTGTGTATGTGTGTGTATTGTGTGTATGTGTGTGTATGTGTGTGTATGTGTGTGTATGTGTGTGAATGTGTGTGTATGTGTGTGTATGTGTGTGTATGTGTGTGTATGTGTGTGTATGTGTGTGTATGTGTGTGTATGTGTGTGTATGTGTGTGTATGTGTGTGTATGTGTGTGTATGTGTGTGTATGTGTGTGTATGTGTGTGTATGTGTGTGTATGTGTGTGTATGTGTGTGTATGTGTGTGTATGTGTGTGTATGTGTGTGTATGTTGTGTATGTGTGTGTATGTGTGTGTATGTGTGTGTATGTGGTGTGTATGTGTGTGTATGTGTGTGTATGTGTGTGTATGTGTGTGTATGTGTGTGTATGTGTGTGTATGTGTGTGTATGTGTGTGTATGTGTGTGTATGTGTGTGTATGTGTGTGTATGTGTGTGTATGTGTGTGTATGTGTGTGTATGTGTGTGTATGTGTGTGTAGTGTGTGTATGTGTGTGTATGTGTGTGTATGTGTGTGTATGTGTGTGTATGTGTGTGTATGTGTGTGTTGTGGTGTTGTGTAATGTGTGTGTATGTGTGTGTATGTGTTGTATGTTGTGTGTATGTGTGTGTATGTGTGTGTATGTGTGTGTATGTGTGTGTATGTGTGTGTATGTGTGTGTATTGGTGTATGTGTGTGTATGTGTGTGTATGGTGTTGTATGTGTGTGTATGTGTGTGTATGTGTGTGTATGTGTGTGTATGTGTGTGTATGTGTGTGTATGTGTGTGTATGTGTGTGTATGTGTGTGTATGTGTGTGTATGTGTGGGTATGTGTGTGTATGTGTGTGTATGTGTGTGTATGTGTGTGTATGTGTGGTGTTATGTGTGTGTATGTGTGTGTATGTGTGTGTTTGTGTGTGTATGTGTGTGTATGTGTGTGTATGTGTGTGTATGTGTGTGTATGTGTGTAGGTGTGGTTGTGTTGTATGTGTGTGTATGTGTGTGTATGTGTGTGTATGTGTGTGTATTGTTGTGTGGTATGTGTGTGTGTGTGTAGTGTGTGTGTGTGTATGTGTGGTGTGTGTTGTGTGTGTGTGTGTGTTTGTGTGTGTGTATGTGTGTTTGTGTGTGTTGTTGGGTGATTGTGTGTATGTGTGTGTATGTGGTGTATGTGTGTGTATGTGTGTGTATGTGTGTGTATGTGTGTGTATGTGTGTGTATGTGTGTGTATGTGTTGTTTGTGTTGTATGTGTGTGTATGGTGTGTATGTGTGTGTATGTGTGTGTTATGTGTGTGTTGTGTGTTGTGTGTATTGTGGGTGTATGTGTGTGTATGTGTGTGTATGTGTGTGATGTGTGTGTATGTGTGTGTATGTGTGTGTATGTGTGTGTATGTGTGTGTTTGTGTGTGTATGTGGGTGTTGGTGTGTATGTGTGTGTATGTGTGTGTAGGTGTGTGTGTTGTTTGTGTATGTGTGTGTATGTGTGGTGTATGTGTGGTATGTGTGTGTATGTGTGTGTATGTGTGTGTATGTGTGTGTTGTGTGTGGTTTGTGTGTGTGTGTGTGGTGTGTGTGGTGTTAGATGTGTGGGTGTGTGTAGTGTGTGTGTATGTGTGTGGTGTATGTGTGGTGTTGGTGTGGTGTTGGTGTGTGTAGTGTGTGTGTTTGTGTGTGTATGTGTGTGTATGGTTGTGTAGTGTGTGTATGTGTGTGTATGTTGTGTGTATGTGTGGTGTAGGTGTTGTGTGTGTATGTGTGTTGTGTTTGTGTGTTGTGTGTGTATGTGTGTGTTTGTGTGTGGGTATGTGTGTGTAGTGTGTGTATGTGTGGTGTATGTGTGTGTATGTGTGTGTATGTGTGTGTATGGTGTGTATGTGTGTGTATGTGTGTGTATGTGTGTGTATGTGTGTGTATGGGTGTGGTATGTGTGTGTATGTGTGTGTATGTGTGTGTAGGTGTGTGTATGTGTGTGGTAGGTGTGTGTATGGGGTGGGGTATGTGGTGTATGTGTGTGTATGTGTGTGTATGTGTGTGTATGTGTGTGTAGGTGTGTGTATGTTGGTGTATGTGTGTGTAGTGTGTGTTTGTGTGTATGTGTGTGTATGGTGTGTGTATGGTGTGTAGGTTGTGTGTGTGTGTGTGGTGTATGTGGGTGTATGTGTGTGTGTGTATGTGTGTGATGTGTGTAGATGTGGTGTATGTGTGTTGTGATGTTGTGTATGTGTGTGTATGGTGTGTTGTTGTGTGTTAGTGTGTGTATGTGTGTGTGTGTGGGGGGGGTTGGGGGGGGTTGGGGGTGTGTATGTGTGTGTATGTGTGTGTATGTTGTGTGATGTGTTGTTGTGTGTGTGTTGTGTGTGTGTGTGTGTAGTGTGTGGTATGTGTGTGTATGTGTGTGTTGTGGGTGTTGGGTGGTATGTGTGTGTATGTGTGTGTATGTGTGTGTATGTGTGTGTATGTGTGTGTATGTGTGTGTATTGGTGTGTTGTGTGGTTTGTGTGGTATGTGTGTATTTGTGTGTATATGTGTGTATATGTGTGTATATGTGTGTATATGTGTGTATATGTGTGTATTTGTGTGTATATGTGTGTTTATGTGTGTATATGTGTGTATATGTGTGTATATATGTGTATATATGTTATATATGTGTATATATGTGTATTTGTGTGTATGTGTGTATATGTGTGTATATGTGTGGATATGTGTGTGGTATGTGTGTGTATGTGGTGTGTATGTGTGTGGTATTGTGTGTATGTGTGTGTATGTGTGTGTATGTGTGTGTATGTGTGTGTATGTGTGTGTATGTGTGTGTATGTGTGTGTATGTGTGTGTATGTGTGTGTATGTGTGTGTATGTGTGTGTATGTGTGTGTATGTGTGTGTATGTGTGTGTATGTGTGTGTATGTGTGTGTATGTGTGTGTATGTGTGTGTATGTGTGTGTATGTGTGTGTATGTGTGTGTGTGGTGTGTGTGTGTGTAGTGTGTGTATGTGTGTGTATGTGTGTGTATGTGTGTGTATGTGTGTGTATGTGTGTGTATGTGTGTGTATGTGTGTGTATATGTGTGTATATGTGTGTATATGTGTGTAAATGTGTGTATATGTGTGTATATGTGTGTATATGTGTGTTATATGTGTGTATATGTGTGTATATGTGTGTATATGTGTGTATATGTGTGTATATGTGTGTATATGTGTGTATATGTGTGTATATATGTGTATATGTGTGTATATGTGTATATATATGTATATGTGATATTTATGTGTATATATATATGTGTATATATATGTGTATATATATGTGTATATATATGTGTATATATATGTGTATATATATGTGTTTATATATGTTGTATATATATATGTGTATATATATGTGTATATATATGTGTATATATATGTGTATATATATGTGTATATATATGTATATATATATGTGTATATAAATGTGTATATATATGTGTATATATATGTGTATATATGTGTATATATATGTGTATATATATGTGTATATATATGTGTATATATATATATGTGTATATATATATATGTGTATAATATTATGTGTATATATATGTGTATATATATGTGTATATATATGTGTATATATTATGTGTATATATATTTGTATATATATGTGTATATATATGTGTATATATATGTGCATATATATATGTGTATATATATATATGTATATATATGTGCATATATGTCGTGCATATATGTGTGCATATATGTGTGGCATATTTATGTGTGTATATATGTTGTGTATATATGTTGTGTATATATGTGTGTATATATGTGTGTATATTGTGTGTATATATGTGTGTAATATGTGTGTATATATGTGTGTGTATATGTGTGTATATATGTGGTGTATATATGTGTGTATATATGTGTGTATATATGTGTGTATATGTGTGTGTATATGTGTGTGTATTATGTGTGTGTATATGGTGTGTATATGTGTGTGTATATGTGTGTGTTTTATATGTGTGTGTATATGTGTGTGTATATGTGTGTGTATATGTGTGTGTATATGTGTGTGTATATGTGTGTATATGTGTGTGTATATGTGTTGTGTATGTGTGTGTATGTGTGTGTATATGTGTCGTGTATATGTGTGTGTATATGTGTTGTATATGTGGTGTATATGTGTGTGTATATGGTGTGTGTATATGATGTGTGTTGTATATGTGT
>JAXIVJ010018774.1:0-22084 GCA_036785665.1 Chirona hameri
ATATATATATATATATATATATATATATATATATATATATATATATATATATATATATATATATATATATATATATATATATATATATATATATATATATATATATATATATATATATATATATATATATATATATATATATATATATATATATATATATATATATATATATATATATATATATATATATATATATATATATATATATATATATATATATATATATATATATATATATATATATATATATATATATATATATATATATATATATATATATATATATATATATATATATATATATATATATATATATATATATATATATATATATATATATATATATATATATATATATATATATATATATATATATATATATATATATATATATATATATATATATATATATATATATATATATATATATATATATATATATATATATATATATATATATATATATATATATATATATATATATATATATATATATATATATATATATATATATATATATATATATATATATATATATATGTGAGCTGTAGTATATGAATAGAGCGTCCACCGTTAATAAGTCCTCAGTTTAACACTATTTATTTGTTCCCTTTTTGTTCCTTTTGACTGTACCTGCGGCTAAAGGTGGAGAGGGGTGGCTAAATTTGACATTAGGGTCATTCTGCCGTCATAGTAGGACACATGTAGTAGGTAAAAGTTGAATATTCGGACACGTCCTAACCTCAGACTTCATGCTATCAGAATGCGGACAATACAACGCATGGTACGTTAGTGTCAGTATTGATAACCTTCTGATAGCATGAAATCCAATGTTCTTATCCGAGCTTTGGGTTAGAGCGGGTCATATGTCCAATGCAGTTGGTACTGGGTATAACCATAAATCCCAATTGTCATCATGCGTTAGTGACACTCATGGACAGTGTTGGATTTTTAATTTCATGACCTTGTCCCGGAGAGTCCATAGGTGGAGAGTAAAATTGTATTGTCAGGCAAGTTAAGATTTTCATTTTTGTTTTAATTATTTTACTTGGAAAGTAAACAGTCCTGATTTGTAATAGATATTAAATCATTGTGAAGAAAATTGAATTAGACTTTAACTACAATGTCGGTAAGATCAGGGGAATAAAGAGCAAATTTCCTGAACAAATATGAAGAGAGCAAAATTCTTTGGGCCCAAAAAGTGCAGAAAATAGCCCAAATTCCAAGGCTGCTCATGGATTTGCCAGACGGACCTTGGTGGCATAGTGGGAAATAAATATATATTTAGAGCACTAATTACTGCAGTAATGACTGCAGTATTGACTGACTGAGTGCACTAAAACTAGATTCACGACTGTGGCCTTGGTTTTAATGCATTTCAATGCATTTTGATGATAACATTCATTCTGGAGCCATTTTAAACTGTGATAATGTAGGCAAACACCCAAACTCTGGTAATGACAAGATACATGCACATACTGGACTTTCATGCTATTGGTGGTGCAGACGACACATGAGTAGGTAAACATTGAATCTTTGGACACGTCACCTCAGACTTCATGCTATCAGAATGCAGACAATACCAACACATGGTGCTTTAGTGTGTCAGTATTGATAACCTTCTGATAACATGAAATCCAATGTTCCTATCCGAGCTTTGGGTTAGAGCGGGTCATATGACCAATGCAGTTGGTACTCGGTACAACCATAAGCCCCAATTGTCATCATATATTATCATGTGTTAGTGACACTCATGGAATTGCTTGACTGACCTTGGTGGCATAGTGGGGGAAGGAATATATATTTAGAGCACTAATTACTGCAGTATTGACTGACAGAGTGCACTACAATTATATTCACGACTGTAGCCTTGGTTTCAACGCATTGCTCTAAAATTATATTCACGACTGTGGCCTTGGTTTCAATGCATTTGTATCTCAAATTTTCAACCATAGTGCCACGGGCCAGGATCAGTTGATGGCATAGTGGGAGATAAATATAAATTTAGAACTCTAAAATTAGATTCATGACTGTGGCCTTGGTTTCAATGCTCCAATTAAAGAACAGCCGGTAGCCTGTATTTTTCAAGTCTGGCTTCAGGGTTGTAAGACACCTGGGTGGCTCCCAAGACACCGCCAGGTACTGAATTCACCGGGCAACGCCGGGTACCCCAGGTAGTTTATTATACGATATTTTGTATTCCGACATTTCCAAATATGCCCGCGAGGGAGGCCTCGCCATAACGAACAGTTGATTGTAGGTATCGGGTTTGGGATTCGATGTCTAGAATGCTGCCCTTTTGGTCGGAATACGTTTTATAATCCTAATTGTTTAATTTTATATCTGTATTTTTCAAAGCCACCTCATTATAAAGCACCACATTGTCGCATCGTACCAGCTAAAAATGTACAGCTTTAGCAGGAAATTCAGGAAACGGAAAATGGCCCGATCGCGTCCCGCATGTGCTTATCGATAACGCTGCCGATACTAATTTGAGTCATATCAATATCATGCCGATATGCACGAATACTTCCTGATACCGATACCGATACCGACAATAATATTTCCTAAGAAATCGCTTCTCTAATCCTGCCATTTTGTCACTGGCAGAGCATACTCATGCATTATATTTTCATGTTTTGGGCATGCATGCCTTTATTTAAAGGTCGTCCCTGGTTTGAAGTAGATGGGAATATAAATATCATTGATCATTGCCTGAAAATCGCCTAGAAACCCGATCAGTAACGCGGAGTGGCTAAAGTTAGCCGATTCCAGACTTTAGCCACCTCGGAACCTCTAAAAAAAGTAACAACTTTGAATGCACATAATCTCAACTCTGCAACCACCGTGCAATAGCACCAGGCTGTCCACTAATTTTGCCTCCTACATATATGTATTTGTGGCATTAATAAAAACTGGGCACACCAAAATGTCCTTAAAAGTATGCTAAAGTTACCCTGAATGACGGTATCACTGCGAAATCCCGCCTCGGAAAATCGCGGCGACACCGCGGAATATCGTCCTTGCTCCGGGGGATTCGGCGCTGTCTGCTCGCGAGATTCCGCCCCGCCGACCTACAGCATGTCGCATCCTGTCCCTACAGCCTGTCCCAAAATAACTTAATTATGGTCATTTTTCGACGAAGGTGTAAGTTTAGAACCACGAAACTTTTACATAATAAATTTAACAGCGGCAAAAACATGCTGTGCAAAATTTGTACCTCTATAATGCATAGATTCGCCACTGTTAGCCTGATACATTTGTGTTGTCTGCGGCTCGGCGGCGTTGAGTCGCGGAAGAAGCTCGTATGGACCAGCTTTTCCGCCATTTCGCCAGCGGACACTCGGCACGTTTAGCTTGCATCGTTTCGGCTGTTTCTGCTGACTCAGACGCGGAAAGTCGCAGCGATATCATGGCCTCCGCGTGCCGAATGGCCCAGTGTGCGGCTGCCTTTACAGTTACATATGTATACAGTTATTATCATCATATGTACTATTGAGCGCTGACTGCCACCGGCCATGGTGTTTTACTATCCGAAGCTAATGTATATGAAAAACTAAATTAATTTCAATACTTTTCATCATACCGAGATGTGCAACCAGGAAAAGGGGTTACCTGAGGCTGTCCACTCACTTCCACTCACGGTCTGGTTCCAATATTCAAATTTCGTTTTCCACGACCTAAAATTTTACTTTTCACGCCGCTTTCCGGCGTCACATCAGTGGCCATCGTCATCGTCTTCGGTTCATCGTAACGCTGAATTGAATGAATAGCATTTTAGCTTCTTATCCTCTACACGGCCAACCGCCTATATTTCTGGGTTTTATCAGGCAAACCCGTACAAATTTCGCGCCGCTTCGCGGCGCTAAATAACAAGTACCACTATAACATGAAATAAACATTAAACATGCTTCCAAGGCTTAAATACACGCATACAAAATGGGGGTATATTTTTTCGTCATTTAAGCTCCCCCACTCCAAAATTATCGGCGACGCCATTGATCAGTGCGACCTGTGGTATTCACTGTGTGACTGAATTACGCTGCATCCCTTTTGTGCAAAAATCCGCTGTTTCGAAGAAAAAATCAGATGGAAGCAATCAATGCGCTACCATTTCAATATGGTAATTGGACACAGTCGCTGGTTTTCTGAATCTGACACCACCACCTCTATAAGGTCAAAGGTGTGGTCGTCTCGTCGTCTGTTGGAGATAAGAATGGATTGATTTAGTTTGATTACAACAACAGCTGGGGAATTCCACAGTAAGACAACCAGTTTTTTCTTCAAATTTGCCCTCAGACCATTTTTTATTTTCTTGAAAAGTTGTGCACTGGGGGTTTCAAGGGCGGGGAATTCATTGGTGGGGACCAAAGAAATCCCCCCCCCCCAAATATTTTATAAGATAAGGCCTTCCGAAATTTCCAAAGTTCACTGTGCAGGCCTAATTTTGACGACCAATAACTCCGAGACTAAAGAAGCGATTTTGATAACTTTTTTCGATCGGGATTAGTCAAAGAACAATTTGGCAATCTCTGATTTTCGATTTTGTTTTGTCAAGGGACTGCGCTGGCTGCTTTGTCGTCCTGCCGAATTGCTCAGGGGCCTCTCCGACCTTCCCAGGACCTCTCTCCGACCTGCCCAGGCTCAGGGACCTCTCCGACCTCTGTGCTGACCAGGGGCCCATTCGACGTGTTCAGGGGGCCCTCTGATCCACTCAGGGGCCCTTTCGGTCTGACCAGGGGCTCCTCTGACATACACAGGGCTCTTTTGAACTTCCAAGGGGCCCTCTGATATTTCAGAGAGGGCCCTAGTGGCCCTAAAGATCATCTGCAGTGCTCTAAACTCTCCAAAGACCAAGCTTCGCGTGGTCTTCAGACTCTTAGAGAGCCCATGATACGGCGCTTCGCGCGGTCTCGTCGGCCCTTTTCGGCGCGCTGCGCGCGCCGAAAGCCCCCCACCCCCTTGGCTACGTGCTTGCTGTGCCGGCGCCACTGGGCGTGGCAGAACAGGGTGGTGGCGACGGGCAGAGCAGGGCCAAGCAGGGCGGGACAGGGAGGGACAGGACAGGACGGGACAGAGGCGGGGCAGAGGCAATACGGGATAGGACAGGGCAGGACAGGACAGGGCAGGGAAAGGCAAGACAGGGCAGAGCAAGGCCATGCAGGGAAAATCAAGACAGAAATGGGGCAGGGCAAGACAGATATTGGAGCAGGACAGGGCAGAGGCAGGGTACGACAGGGCAGAAGCGGGAAGGGCAGGGCAGACGCGTACTATTTTAATTAAAGAAATACAATATAATTAATGTTAACCCGTGCACAGCCGGGGTTCGCGCCAACCACATACTGCCGGGAAGGGGCGGATACCCGCCCCCTAAGATCTCAAAAACCACACGGTGTAGAGATAAGCGGAAAACGACGTTAGATATCTCGAGACAAGCTCTATCGAAAGTATACCGGCCATTTCTTAGGCCGGTCAATATTGAGGTCACCAGAGCTCATTAAAAGTCAAATTTCGCCTATATATGGGTGTCCTTAACGAAACCGTGTATATCTCGATACCCCAAAGAGTTAGCGACACACGTCATGTGTCGCTACCCACGTGTGTATAATTTCGTCTAATTATACGGTGCCGAGGAATTCTGTAAGACGAAACGCGTCCACCAGGTAGTGTGTTTGCTGTTCCTATGTCATAATTGTATTGACATTAACCCTCGCCCTACGGGGGGAGGGGGGGGGGGGGGGGGTCTGACAGCCCCCCTGAGGTTTTTCTTGAAAACAAACTTTTTACACATGCGTTGCATCTTGCTGAAATTTTCAGTAGCTGAGTTTACAGCAATTATACGTAGGCTGTAAACATTTATTTGAAATTGGTTGAGAAATTTGAGAAATAATGACGTTTCGATGACGTCATGCTGGTAAAAATGAGAAATATTGGAAAAATCGTAGAAAATAGAGTTTTAAAGCAAATTGCAAACGCAATTCACCGAAGATCCAAAATGTCATTCTTTTTCAAATGGCAATCTCAGATTTGCAAAATTTTGGGTTTTTGACCCTCAAATAAAACAAAACTTAAAAAAAAAATCCCCACAAAATCAAAATTTCAAAGATTTGAGAAACACCGGAATATATGTGAGAGAACTGAGTATGGAAATACTCATAAAAAATTTTCAAAGCAATATCTTTATTTCTGACTGAGTGATGGCTCCCTAAGTGTAAGAAACTGATGACGTCATTTTTATATAAAACATTTTTTTTTTGACAAGATACGAAGAAATAATTACCTTTTCTGTATCTCTGAGCCAAAACTGGTCTAGGCACATGCCTTTTTATTTACATTTATCAATTTCTAATTTTGAGGTTTTCTTAAGAGCAAAATCGCTGTTCTGGACGTAGTAAATCCGAGGTCATTCACTTGACCTGGAAGGTCATCCGTTCACCTGAAACCTAAAAATCGCATACTGTTAGATTCCTCTCATGACAGGCAACATGCTGGTTCTTACCGCATTACTCCAAGTTGCTTGGTTTGGAAGTCAACAGGGGGGGGGGGGGGGCTGTCAGGCCTCCCCGTAGGGCGAAGGTGAAAAAAGCTCCCGTAAGGCGAGGGTTAATAAACTTGCATGTTTATACCAATTACGAAATAATAACGAAATAATTAAACCTTATTCGGTACTATACCTCTACCCACCGCAACATTCAAACAATACACATTGTCTTACATGTACGTGATGCGGGTTCCTGTTCCTGCCTTTCAGGTAGCGTCACCGTCTCTCATACAACTCCAGTTTGATAACGAACCTCTGTATTGTTCCACGTGTTTCCACATGCCCCTAATCATCATGGTTCCACATGACCGTGCTGCCACAATCTCCACACCGATCCAATCCCGGCGCACCACCCGGAACCCCCATCACGACAAAAGCACGCCGGTTCTGCGCGCGGCTGGCGGTTTCCCTAGGAAACAGCGCCACTGAAATATTGTACAACCGTTACATATGTAAGAAACGATTATACTCGTTTCTTCTCCTAATCCCTGTCCAACGTACTGTGTTCCAATATTATACTCGAGTCATTCCACGACATTTCGACAAGTCGAAATAACCCTCATCTCTCACTTTTTGTTCAAAATTGGTCTATAGGGTTATCTCGGGTCCTGAATTCAGCTGTGGCAATATTAACTCGATCTGACCTCAGGTTTTAGAGTTATAGCCTCGGGCATTTTGGCAAGGTCACGCTGCAGAGGTATGCTTGGAGGCAAAAATAACGCATTTGACTTAACTAAATATAAAAATAATTATATGGCTGAATTCGCAATGAAACAGATATTCTATTTCTGGGATTTTTTCCGTGACCTTGAATGACCTTGAAACCCTGACCTCGTGACCTTTTATTCGTTGACTTCGTATGACCCTGGGTACACCTCTGATTTCAATTTTTTACTTTCCAAAATACTCGTCTATATATTGCCTAACAAAGCAAAAAATAACAAAAGCGCGTTTTTCCTCAAATTTCTATATTTTCCGTCGATATACGTGCGTGTTTTCGAATTACCCCCAAGGGGGAGGGGTAATGGGCGAATATTTGCGAACCTATAGGACCGATTTGGGTGGGGTCTTCACCATTCGATCCGGCGTGGTAAAACACAGTGCCATTTTGAGTTTGATCCAATTTGGCCTAACCAAAGTCGACCAAATTGGACAAAAATCGCCAAAAATCGTTGCCGACAACGTCATACACCAAAACTATGGAAGAGATTTGGGCGGAGTCTTCACCATTCGATCCGGCGTGGTCTAAGATTGTGCGATTTGGAGTTTTATTCATTTTGGTCTAATCTAAGTGGACCAAATTGGACCAAAACCGCCAAAAATCGTTGCCGACAACGTGACACTGCAAAACTATGGGACCGATTTGGGCGGAGATTTCACTATTCGATTCGGCGTGGTCTAAGACGGTGCGGTTTCGAATTTTATTTATTTTAGTCTCATCTAAGTGGACCAAATTGGACCAAAACCGTCAAAAATAATTGAAGGCGACGTCATACTCCGAACCTATGGGACCGATTTGGGCGGAGTCTTCACCATTTGATCCGACGTGGTCTAAAACAGTGCCATATTGAGTTTTATCCACTTTGGTCCAATCTAAGAACCAAAGTTCCATTTTGGTACCAAACACCGCCAAAAATCGTTGCCGACGACGTCATGCTCCGAACCTATGGGAATAATTTGAGTGGGGTCTGCACCATTCGATCCGTCGTGGTCCAAAACGGTGCAGTTTTTAGTTTTATCCACTTTGGTCTAATCTAAGTGGACCAAATTGGACCAAAACCGCCAAAAATCGTTGCAGATGACGTCATGCTCCGAACCTATGGGACCGATTTGAACAGAGTCTTCACCATTCGATCCGGCTTGGTCTAAACGTTGTTGCTTTGAGTTTTATCCACTTTCTTTCAATAGAAGTGTACCAAATTGGACCAAAACAGCCAAAAATCGTTGCCGACGTCATGCTCCGAACCTATGGGACAGATTTGGACGGGGTCTTCACCTTTCGATCCGTTTTGGACCACGCCGGATGGCTGCGTGGTGTTACTAGTCACCCTGACAATGTCTTTACCAAAAATAGGGTCTCTAGCTCAGGGGGGGGGGGGGGGGGTAAAATGCCCCGTCATGCTGGACGACGTCGGAGAACAAAAATTTTCTTTTTCTTGCCAGGTTGGCTATTTTTTCATTACAAATGATCCATCAGAGGAGCCACATGCTACATTTTTGCATGCGTGTGCTTTTTACACCGAATCGTGGGATATTCAAGGGCAATTTCTACTGAATAGGTTCACACATGAAAATGCACAGTCTACCAAAAAAAATACGCGTCCCACATAGCAACAGTGATGCGTGAATACAGCGGACAACTGATTTACGCCAGGCTCTCGCTGCGCTGCGGCACTACCGGGGAGATAGAGGGGTTTTGGGGTTTCGTAGACAACTGACGTTCGTTTTCCGGGTGTGGTAGGACACAATTTTTATAACATAATCGAACCTGACCTAACCTTTACAGTAATTACGGGGGGGGGGGGTGGAATGTGACCCCTGCCGGATTTTCTCTATAACTCAAAAAACATAATATATATATATAAACATGAAGCTTACAATACCTTATGCTGCATCAACTACACGTCTTCCTATAAAATGTCGCTGCAATTCATGTAGTACTTTGGGAGATAAAGACGTTTTAATGTCTTTATGTCTTTATTGTAGCACATTTTATTTTGATACCGGACCCATAAAATATGACTAGCACCCCACGACGAATTAACTATGAATGCGTTTTTCAGATGGTAGACAATTTATAATGATAAATCGTAGGCAGCTAAGCACTAAGTGCTAAGTGCTAGTGCGGACCCATTTTTGTGATCGGGTTTGGGTCCGGGGCAAAACCGTTGCCATACATATATATCTTTTTTTTCTCTCCGGAATGGTGGAGGCCTAGGAGGGGGAGGGCGTGCACGTGCAAGTCGTGACACCAGCACGGTCAAAAAAGCCTGAAATCGATACAGTGCGTGCCGATGTTTCTTTAAGATTTAATTTGCAAATGACTATTTATACATTTTATTCTTAATTTGTTACAAGTTTATTATTTATTTATTTATTGCAAATCATTGGCACTTATCCACAAGGATAAGTGCCTACCTGACCTACCTGACCCTGATATAGTGCTATTATGAGCCCTAATTCAGACAGTGGTTCACATGTTAAAAATCACAACTGCTCAGCAATGGCAGATGAAAAAAAACACAACCTAAAACAGCACAAAGCAATAATATTTGTATAAGCTAAAATTAATTAAGTACAAAGAACAATGCTAATCGGACGATACAAATATGATGAAATCTTAAGTGGCAAGACGAGCTTTGCACACTTTCTTAAAGCGCGCGTATGACGCCCTGCAGCTCAGATACGATCATATGCTCATTATACACTACATATGCGTGCATGCCCGGTGCCTAAAAGTTATTTTGCCAAGGTTTGTGTGAAAGCGGGACAAGTATGTACAGGTGGTCCGAGTGTCTGGTTCTGCGTTCAACGACATCTCTGTTGTAACGCTCCTCTCGTCCAAGTACCACGGGCTCATTGGCCATAACGATTTTGCGCAGGAGGCACAAATCATTAAAGCCCACCATCGCTGCGATTGGGAGCCACTCCAAGTTCTCTATCTCACATCGCACACATGTGCTATCTTCGTCGGCCTGCGATTGGGAGCCACTCCAAGTTCTCTATCTCACATCGCACACATGTGCTATCTTCGTCGGCCTGCGATTGGGAGCCACTCCAAGTTCTCTATCACACATCGCACACATGTGCTATCTTCGTCGGCCTGACATCGCACACATGTGCTATCTTCGTCGGCCTGCGATTAGGAGCCACTCCAAGTTCTCTATCTCACATCGCACACATGTGCGATGTGAGATAGAGAACTGAGATAGAGAACTGTGCTATCTTCGTCGGCCTGCGATTGGGAGCCTCTCCAAGTTCTCTATCACAAATCGCACACATGTGCTATCTTCGTCGGCCTGCGATTGGGAACCACTCCAAGTTCTCTATCTCACATCGCACACATGTGCGATGTGAGATAGAGAACTGAGATAGAGAACTGTGCTATCTTCGTCGGCCTGCGATTGGGAGCCTCTCCAAGTTCTCTATCACAAATCGCACACATGTGCTATCTTCGTCGGCCTGCGATTGGGAACCACTCCAAGTTCTCTATCTCACATCGCACACATGTGCTATCTTCGTCGGCCTGCGATTGGGAGCCACTCCAAGTTCTCTATCTCACATCGCACACATGTGCTATCTTCGTCGGCCTGCGATTGGGAGCCACTCCAAGTTCTCTATCACACATCGCACACATGTGCTATCTTCGTCGGCCTGACATCGCACACATGTGCTATCTTCGTCGGCCTGCGATTAGGAGCCACTCCAAGTTCTCTATCTCACATCGCACACATGTGCTATCTTCGTCGGCCTGCGATTGGGAGCCACTCCAAGTTCTCTATCTCAAATCGCACACATGTGCTATCTTCGTCGGCCTGCGATTGGGAACCACTCCAAGTTCTCTATCTCACATCGCACACATGTGCTATCTTCGTCGGCCTGCGATTGGGAGCCACTCCAAGTTCTCTATCTCACATCGCACACATGTGCTATCTTCGTCGGCCTGCGATTGGGAGCCACTCCAAGTTCTCTATCTCACATCGCACACGTGTGCTATCTTCGTCGGCCTGACATTACTAGCTAGCAGCGACGTTTTGCAATTTTTACAGTCTTTTCAGGGCGGTTTTGTTCGCACAGCCGAATACTTGGCTACAGTAACGTAGATGACACACGTCTAACGCGTTCACAACAGTCGGCAGTACTTGAGGCAGGATCATGTGCTTTGCGTGCATAAGGCCTATAAGAATCCCGGAACATTTTTTGACGATGCTATATGAGGCTCACAACTTAAACGACTGTCGGAACATAACGCCGAGGTTTCGCGAGGTTTCGCGAGATAACGCCGAGGTTTCGCGCTGAAGACACGGGTTGGAGGGTCTCTCCGATGAACTCCACCCGTGCAGGCTCTGCTGCAGCAGGTTGTAAAGCAAACCTGTCCCCGACCATCAGTTCGGTTTTGGCAGCGTTTATCTTCATCCCATTCTGCAGGAAGTATGTAGCCAGCGTGTCGATAACTTCCTCCAGTGGGGTCTGAATATCAGGTAGCCTCTCTTTCGGTCCCGAGATAGCCACCTTTTTACAGTCTTTTCAGGTCGTCGGTGTATTCAAGTGTCGTCGGTGTATTCGAACGAGGAAGCCGTCTACATCCGTCGGTACGTAGCAGGCAGCGCTGATGCAGGTGATGTTGTACAGCATCGGTCCCATACAGGATCGCTGGAAAATTCCTATGACAGCGATCAGGAGCAGCGCTGATGTTTCGCCTCCCGGCAGCTTGATACACTGCCGGTGACCGCTCAAGTAGCTCCGGAACCATCCAGGGGCGATCTGGAGTAGTTGTAGCTGGTCCAGGAGCGTCTGATGATCGACGACATCAAATGCCCAACTGAGGTCAATCAGCGTCAGGAGACTGATGTCTCCCCGATCAACCCCTCCCAGAAGGTGATCAGTAACGCTCAGGGGCGCAGCCAGACCTTCAGAAAGGGGGGGGGGGGAAGCCCCTGGGAGAGGCCCCCACCCCCCAAAAAATACCCCTGGATATGACAAACTCTACGGATTTCGGCCACTTTATTTTTTGAGGCCCCCTTTTAACAATTTTTCTTCGTCTACTTTTGATGAGCTGGATTGGACCAGGACCCTCAGTAGGCATTGTACTGAGCGCATTACTAATTTTTATTGTTACGTACAGGAGAGGAAACATATCTTAGCTGACAACAGGTGGGGTCGGCCTTTCAGTGTGGGAGCGGCTGAAATGACGAAAAATGCACCCCCATTTTGATACGTGTATTTAAGCCTTTGCAACATTTTTTTTAATGTGAATTTTCATGTTATAGTAGGTAGGTATGTACTTGTTAGTTGGCGCCGCGAAGTGGCGCGAAATTTTTACGGTTTTGCCTTATAAAACCCAGAAATATAGGCGGTGGGCCTTGTAGCTCGGATAACAAACTAAAAATGCTATTCATTCAATTCAGCTTTACGACGAACCGATGATGATGACTATGGCTTCGTTATGACTATGGCTACCGATGTGACGCCGTGAAGCGGAGTTAAAATTTTAATTTTACGTCCTGGAAAACGAAATGCTAATATTGGAACCAGACCGTGAGGTGAGATGGCTTGATGAGATGGCCCTGGCCTGTTTCCACTATTAGCTCTTCGGTCCAGCAAATTGTGCACCGCTGGAGCAGCTTCCGGGTGCCGATCTCCTCGTCTTTGCGTTCGCGTCGCCTTTTTCGGAACTCGGCAAACTAGCTAAACATGTAGCCTGCTTGAAACTTAAAAGTGAATATTTTATGAAGGGAATGGGCACTGGGGTCAGCAATTCCCGGCAAGGAGAGCCTCTGCCAGACACTTAATGAAATTATTTTTTCCCATTTTCCAAATTTGTATAAGCAATTGCGAAACTTATGTCATGCCGCGAAGCGACGCGAAATTGTCCAGTCTTTGACATTTTGACATTGACATAGCTGGATTTTGACTGCATTGCAAAGGCAATTTTTACGATCAATTGTTAATTTTTCTCGCAAAAAGTGTGTGTGTGTGGGGGTCGACCCCCCCCCCCTCCTCCCCCGCCTTCTAAAAGTGGGGGAGTTTGCACAGACCTCCCCCATCCTCCCTTTGGCGACGCCCCTGGCTGACAAATATTGCAGCACACACTCTCCTGAGAGGAAAATTGTTAAATTGTTTTGTACTACCACCGCCCACCACCCTGAATTCAAAAACGCATCAGACATCAAATTACCATTTTTAAACCCATGAAAACATTGCACCAGGTGGGTCAGAGTACAGCACATTACCGCTCATTATCACTGCGCCGACCACGGCTAGCAGGCGCTCCAGCTATAGCAGGCGCTCCAGGCGACGGCTAGCAACCCCTGGGCAGGCTCGAGGGCCCCGTTCACAGACTCAATGGCCCTCTGGATAAGCTCAGAGGGCCCTGAACAGACTAAATGGTCCCTTGGCAAGCCGAGAAGCCCCTGATTATACTATAATAGCCCCTGGGCAGGTTCGATAGGCCCCTGAACAGACTCAATGGGCCCCTGGGCAAGCTCGAGAGGCCCCTGGGCAGGTTCGAGAAGCCCCTGGACAGACTCAATGGGCCCCTGGGCAAGCTCGAGAGGCCTCTGGGCAGGCTCTAATGGCCCCTGGGCAGGTTCGAGAGGCCCCTGAACAGACTCGATGGGCCTCTGGGCAAACTATAATGGGCCCCTGGGCAGGTCCAAGAGGTCCCAAAACAGACTATAATGGACCCCTGGCCAGGCTCGAGAGGCCCTGAACATACTCAATGGGCCCATGGACATGCTCGAGAGGCCACTGCGCAGGTTTGTTAGGCCGTAGGTGGTCTCAATTGGTCCCTGGACAATTGGACATTCTCTAGAGGCCCCTAGGCCGGTTTTGGGGCCCCTAAGTGGGCTCAATGGGCCCCAGGGCATGGTCTAAAAGTCCCTGGGCATGTTTGTGAGCTCTTAAGTGGGCTCAATGGGCCCCTGGACATGCTCGAGAGGCCCCTGGACAGTTTTGTGGGCCCATCGGTGGGCTCAATGGGCCCCTGGACATGCCCAAGAGGCCCCCTGGGCCGGCTTCGAAAGCCCTTCAGTGTCTCTGAGGGCCCTTGGCATGCACCAGAGTGACCCTTGCCTGGTTTGAGGGCTCCTCTGGGACTTTTTGAAAGCCATTTAGCTAATGCAAATGGTATCTCTCGGCGGGGCCCCCTGTGACCCGTAAGGGGGGGGGGGGGACAATTGCCCCTCTTGCCCCCCCCCCCCCCTGGCTGCGCCCCTGGTAACGCTGATCAGTGCATTAATGCTGTACTGTGTCCAGTAACGCTGATCAGTGCAGTAATGCTGTACTGTGTCCGCTGCGGAATCCATGCTGATCCGGGCTGTGCATGGGCTGTTCCGATTGATATAAGAGTCGACTGGGCGCAGACCACCTTCTCTATGATTTTGCTGATCACTGGAACGTTGGTGATTGGCCGAAGATTTTCTGCAGCTGTTAATTCAGTTGATTTGTACATTTCCTATTTGCTTCTTATATCATCGATTTTTGTGTAAGAAGCTGCCTTAACTGCAACCCACTTGATTTGTACGCGTACAAATCTACTTTTCAAAATAAAGTGGAGTAAAATAATAACTGTGTCGTTATTTACGCCCATCATATTTTCTAAACCATTTAGTCAAATATTAATGTTCGCTGTGTACACAGTTACATGGTATTTTTGGGACACATGCTCAAGCTAAAACTCAAATAATAATGTCATTAAACTTACAACTTTTCCCCCTCATTCCTAATTCCTGCTCACAATATTCCTCGAAATAATTATGTCTCTCGGTAGGTTTCCGAACATTCCATATCGCGCGCGTAGATTCTGCGTTTAAATTAATATCACTCCCTCGTGCATCATATACATGTCATAGGGTATTGCAGGATGTGGTAGTAGGAACTGGAAAGTTTACAGATCATCCTAAACTTTAAAAATGAACGATATTTCAATAGAGTATGAGACAATTGTAACCCCTAAAACTTAACCATTCTCTTTTTATCACTATATCGTGCGATTAATGACACATGATTTATGACAATGAATTGCTAGGGAACACGTTTGAACAGTGGAAATGCTTGTAGTGCTTAATACCAGTAAGACGCCAAAGTTGGCGATGGACGAGCGAGCGCGAAGAAAATGTACGGTGAATTTAAACTCCATTGGGCAAGTAGTTTCTGAGATACAAAAAGGGTGCGCACGTGCGCACGTGCAGAAGCACCCCACCCCTGACTTGTGGGAAAGTGGCGGCTGAGAGCTCCATAACCACTCACAAAATTTGAACACAATCGGCTCAGCCGTTCCTGATATATATAAGAGGGGTGTGCACGTGCGCACGTGCAGAGGCATCCCACCCCTGACTTGTGGGAAAGTGGCGGCTGAGAAGTCCCTAACCACACACCAAATTTTAACACAATCGGCTCAGCCATTCCTGCGATATATAATAGGGGTGCCCACGTGCGCACGTGCAGAGGCACCCCATCCCTGACCTGTGGGAAAGCGGTGGCTGAGGGGTCCCTAACCACACCCCAAATTTGAGCACAATCGGCTCAGCCGTTCCTGAGATATAGACTATGGATGTGCACGTGCGCACATGCAGAGGCCACTAACTTGTGGGAAAGTGGCGGCTGAGAGGTTCCTAACCACACACCAAATTTGAACACAATCGACTCAGCCGTTGCGGAGTTATTGCGAGGAGACACATTCCAACACCCCTCACGCGGCACGCGGCACGCGGCACGCGCCACGCGCAGTGGTAGTCACCCACGTGAATCGGCACTGGTCTCAAACAGGGTAGGTTGGATGGGGGCTGCTCAGCAAAGAAGCCCGCTCGTCAATCGGACGTGCGGTTGCAGAGTTATTAGCTTCTCAAAAGCGTCGCCACGGGCCGGGTCGAGCCGGGTCGGGTCGGGTCGGGCCGCTCATATTAAGATTTTTCCCATATACCACGGAAAGACGAGCGAGCGCTTCGCTCTCGCTCGTAATACCATGTTTTGGACAATATCACAGCCAAACCAGTTTACGCTAAAATACGAGAGATTGTTCGATGCACTTACCCGGTTTTGGCAAAGTTGGCCCAGTACCGCATCATCTTCACAGAGAGCTTGGCGTCGTCAGCTGAGAACTTCTTGGTCGGGTTGAGCGGCTCTCCGAAGACGAAGGCAATCTCGTCACCATGCAGAACTCCCATCCACTTTGGCCAGGCAGAGGCCGCAGAGCGCTGCTGGAAGTAGTACATGAACACGCCATTGCCGGTGCTGGAGTACGTCTCGGCGAAATCGTTGATGCCGCAGAGGAACTGGTAATCACCCACCATCTTATCGACGGCGTCCAGGTTCGACTCCGGGTCCTCCGGATTCACCCAGTTGGTGTATTCGAAGGCAATTGCCTGACGCGCTGTCGTCGTGAAGTATGGATTTGTTTGCGCCACAGCATCCAGAAACTGTTCGCGCGTTAACACAATATTCTCTTCGAGTTTCATGTAGTTGGTCAGATAATAGACGAGGAAGAAGTTGGCCTCCTGGCTCACACTACCGGCCAGGATGTTGGTGCGTTTGTAGTTACCGGTTTGCAGTGAGACTTGCGGGTCCTCCACGAGAAAGGTGCCGTCCACCACTGGCACGAACGCAAACTCGCAGATCCCGGTCGTGAAGAACTCCGAGTGCACCAGATCGCTCGGGTGAACCTTGCGCAGGCAAGCGAGCAGGCCGCCCACGTCATTCACATCGTGCTTGTGGCATCCAGTGGCTTCTGCGAGGCGCAGTCCGCGCTTCTTGGCCTCACTGCGCTCGAGCACGGCCCAGGGACTGGTGGCGGACGCCGACTGCATGATGGCCTGACTGAAGAGCGGCCGCGACAGCGGCGACAGCAAGTGCATGCTGACGCTGGCCGAGCCGGCCGACTCGCCGAACAGCGTCACGTTGTCGGGGTTACCGCCGAACGCGGCGATGTTGTCGTGCACCCACTGCATGGCCATGAGCTGGTCGAACATGCCAGCGTTGCCGGGCGCCGCCGGCGTGTCCATGAACAGGAAGCCGAGCGACGCCACGCGGTACTGGATCGACACCACGATGATGTTCTCCTCCGACGACAAGATCTTGGGATCGTACACGTCCAGCGTGGACGAGCCGCTGTAGAACGCGCCTCCGTAGACCCAGAGCATGACCGCGGCGGGCCGCTTCGGCCGTGGCCGCGGCCTCACCACATTCAGGTACAGACAGTCCTCGCTCAGCGGTGTGTTGGCGTTCCACATCGTGCTGCCCTCGAAGTCGTTAAAGAAGGTGTCCTTGATCTGCCAGCAGGAGTTGGGCAGGGTGCGCGCCTCGCGCACGCCCTGCCACGCCTGCATGGGCCGCGGGTGTCGGAAGCGCAGGTTGCCGAGCGGCGGCTGGGCAAAGGGCACGCCGAGCCAGGCGTCCACCTGCCGCCCCGTGGAGGCCGTCAGTGTAATGCCCTTCAGCAGGCCGTTGTCGGTCCGCACCACGAGGTCGCTGTGCTCATTTTCCTGGAAGTTGTTGTCGTCAGTGAAGTCATCTTGTTGGCTGAACTGTGGGTGAGCGTGCTGCCGCGGCGTCAGCAGGAGGAGAAGCGACAGCTGAAGCGCGCGGAGAGCAGGCCTGCAACATGACACAGAGAGATAGAGCCTTTAGTCCGGAGAGGGCAGGGAGGCATGGCACCACGTTACGGACCGAGCCGCTCAATCGCCGCTCCCAGGGCGGCTGGAAGCGTTAGGCCGCCATGGGATACCGGACTAAATTATAAATATAATAATGTTTACAACATATTCTTCAGGAAATGTGACAAACGAACTACCATAGACAATACCATTGTTCAGGCATAAGCTAACCAATTCCGGTACTTTGTAACTGTTGCAGCTGATCCGCCTTTATGTATTAAATAAATAATTATTAGTAATATGCAAGGCCCTATAACCAGGTAAGGACACGAGCCATTTGACCTTGAACTCGAAGGACCGCCAGGTGACGTCACTGAAGGCTGCTGGGTGGCCCGGCTCCTTCGTCGGCGCCGCGCTCAAGCGGAAAACGGTAGTCAGCCGCCAGTCAGGGGCGGCGGATAAGGGGGGGGGGGGGGGGGCAGCTGACCCCCACTCAAGAAGATGGGGGCAAACATATGATTTTGCCCCCATAAATTTGTAAGAGGGGCCCTCCAAGATCCAAGATGGTTGACTGAGGGCCCGAGTTGCCCCCAGCCAGCCTGAGGGGCCCTCTAAAGCCGACAGAAGACCCTCAATCGGCCTGAGGGGGGGGGGGGGCCTCGGTAGGCCTGAGGGGGCCCTCGGAAGCCCTGAGACTTCAACATGGGCCTGTCCGACGTGGCGACGTCCTAGTGCGACCAGACGTTGACCCAGGATTCCAAAAGTGGCGACCAGAGCCACACGAGAAAAGATCAGATAAAAATGTATTTGAACTCAATTATAGTCCCACCAGTCGGACTCGAATAATGTTGATAAAGTGGCAGCTCTAGTACCTATGCCACTGTATGGGATACGTTTTGTATTTAACTGCATGATTTTTCCAGTGCAAAACGGGTCTCCCCTTCTACTACGAACGAACGGTCCAATGCTCACAAAAACAACTGTCTACTACGAACCCTTTTCTACTACGGGCGGCGGTTGGCATAGGACGGCGCTTTTCTGGCGACCACAGTGTTAAACCAATGGCATACCAGGGGCCCGAAAACGCCAACGAGACGGCGGCCGGTGGTCGCCGTGGTCGTCGCCCGAGCGTAGTAGCAGTTGTATAATTTGAACTGCATATGGCAGCTGGTAGGAAGCTGCCATATGGCGTCTGCGCCAGCTCGGTTGGGCTAGCACTATCAGCTGGAGTTGATGCAGCAGTTGGCCGCCAGGGACCGCTAGTGAGCCAGGGTGTTATGACGTCGCGAGCAAATAGTACCACCAAATATTGATTGATTGATTGATTTATAAATAAATAAATATTTAGCAGTAAATATTTAACTGGTACCATTTGCTCGCGACGTCATAACACCTTGGCTCACTAGCGGTCCCTGGCGGCCAACTGCTGCAACAACTCCAGCTGATGGTTGGAGCTCTCCAGCAGCCCTCGGTTGGCGGTTGGCTTCATTCTTTGTGATGTGTGGGATCGACGGTTTTGAAAGCTGGTGTCGTTTTTTAAACTTGATTTGGTTGTATAAGTTATTCCCGGAGAGCCAATTCGCTTCTGGAGAACGGTGGACCAGCCGGATAGCACAGAAATGTAAGTCAACAGCCGCGAAATGCGCTGTATATTATTAGCTCTAGCGACGCCAGGGGCTAGCGTCGCTCCTCAGTTTTCTAGTGTTTTGCGCGATTTTAAGTTTCGGCCACCTGCAAGATTTGCCTGGTATTCGCAATTAGTGTTTTCGGACCGACCGAAGTGATTTTTCGTGCCTCTTTCTTTCGTGTTTAATATTGTTTTCCTCATTTAGTATTTTCAATAATTGGCCATGGGTCTCGCCCGTCGAAACTTTTCTACCGTTTCTGGAAAAGGCTACCATCGCCGTCTCCACCAATCGCAAGGCTGCGTACTCCCCTACCGTCTCAAGTCTACCGTCGGCGTCGACAGCAGCCCTCGCGCCGGACAGGGGAACTGTCCACATGGCCGACCCTCCTGCCGCCATCAATCACTCGCCACCCGGCGCCCACCCGGGCAGTGGCGGCGTAAGGCGGCACCGCAGGGGGAGAAGAGCCGGCCATCGCGTCCAGGCACGTCGTCGTCACGCCATCGATGAGGAACATCAACGACGCCTGAACCAAGGCCGCGCTCTGATCCCCCTCACAGGCCCTGAATCCGCCTCTGGAACAGGGGTCATGATCTCCAGTCGCCGGATCACGCCCATAGGGCTAGAACCGGCGGCTGAGGGGAGGTCAGAGGGGGACCTATGGAGGTCAGAGGTGGCCCCTGGAGGCCAGAGGGGATCCTTTGGAGGTCAGAAAGTCCCCTGAAGGCCAGAGGGGTCCTATGGAGGTCGAAGGCCCCTTCTCAAATGCAGGTCCCCTCTCAAATGGAGGCCCCCTATTTTGTTTACTTGCCTCCCCCCCATGACAAAAATCCGTGGCGCCGCCCCTGATGGGTGGTGGGTGATCTTGGGCCACATAGAGCTGCAGACCACTGCACAAAATGCTGAACAAATACAGGTGAAACAACAACAATGTGTTTTGGATGGCAAAATGTGGATGAATGTAATCGTGAAAGCGCGAGTTGTTGAAACAGAGAGTTCGGATTGAAATATAATACCTAAGACAAATATCCAATAAAGCGCTACCACAAAATTCTACCGCCTACACGGCGACCAGCTCACGTGGGACAAATTTGGACGGCGATCAACCAATGGTTTTTATTACCCCTGCACAGTCAGTTCGTGCATGAATCGTGCATGAAACACAGTCAATAGACAAACCAATCACCAAGTAAGTAAATTATATGCATCGCTCTCCAAAAAGATTACATTTTCCAATTTGGTGAGCTAATAATTTACAGCGCATTTCGCGGCAACGTCGCTGACTGCCCAAGCCCAGCACTCACAATATATAGCTCAAGTTCATATGAAGGTCCATCGGCCGAAAGGCGTCGGAACAGATGTAAACATAGGGCACGGCACGTAACACACGTTCTCCATGGCCTGCAGCCGTAAACGACGCCCATCGCAACTTCATGACACGCTAGTGTCACTCCGGAACGGCTCTACGGACACTCAACAGTCGACACCATTGCGGCGGGCCCAGCCAAAGCCAGGACAACAGGCGGAGGAAACTATTCTGTCCGACTGCGGGTCCGGCACACAATGCGGTCAACGGTGTAAGAAATAGCGCCCGTGCCATCACGTCCATTCGCTGCAGCGAGGCGGTAGTGCACGAACACCATAGAAAACCAGAAAACCTTCCGTACTGACGGGTTAACGCACACACATACACACACTATACAATGCCCGGTAAGGCGCTCCTGCGTATCATTCATTTCACGGAAACCACAAAACAAGGCGACATTTGCTAACGGCAAAAGTCGCAAAGTCGAAACCACACAAAAAGGCGATATTTGCTACCGATATTTGGCTAAACGCACCAGACCAAACACTGGAAGCCACTGGTCCAGCGGGACAGCGTGCGCAGAGAGGGCAGCGGCACCTTCATATTCTGCTGAACGTAGCTGTACGCCTTACTGCTGACGCAGCGGGGGCCCAGGGTGGTGGCCACGTCGGCGGCGGACCAGTGGAGGTGGCGGCTGTTGGTGAGGTGCCGCAGATGCTGCTTCCTCAGAACGCCAGAGCTCTCCAGGCGTTCGGCGGCGGCAGCTCTGCGTCTGAGAGTGCGCAACTGGCGCTAAAGGAGGGCTTTCTCTCGGCGCCACTGTGAAGGAGGGCTTTCTCTCGGCGCCACTGTGAAGGAGGGCTTTCTCTCGGCGCCACTGTGAAGGAGGGCTTTCTCTCGGCGCCACTGTAAAGGAGGGCTTTCTCTCGGCGCCACTGTGAAAGGGGGCTTTCTCTCGGCGCCACTGTGAAGGAGGGCTTTCTCTCGGCGCCACTGTGAAGGAGGGCTTTCTCTCGGCGCCACTGTGAAGGAGGGCTTTCTCTCGGCGCCACTGCAACCTCCACCGGTGGTACGCAGCCGTCTGTAATATATATATATATATATATATATATATATATATATATATATATATATATATATATATATATATATATATATATATATATATATATATATATATATATATATATATATATATATATATATATATATATATATATATATATATATATATATATATATATATATATATATATATATATATATATATATATATATATATATATATATATATATATAT
>JAXIVJ010018775.1:0-22079 GCA_036785665.1 Chirona hameri
GCACAACCGCGCTGATGTACTAAGAAAACCACCGCGCCGGTGTACCATGGGCACCACCACGCCGGTGTACCATGGGGCCACTACCTCGCTGGTGTACCAAGGAAACCACCGCGCCGGTGTACCAGGGGCACCACCGCGCTGGTGTACCAGGGGCACCACCGAGCCGGTGTACCATGAGGCCACTACCGCGCCAGCGTACCAATGCCACTACCGCGCCGGCGTGCCAGGGCCACGACGGCGCCTAGCGCGGTGGTGCCCCTGGTACACCAGCGCAGTGGTGCCCCTGGTACACCAGCGCAGTGGTGCCCCTGGTACACCAGCGCAGTGGTGCCCCTGGTACACCAGCGCAGTGGTGCCCCTGGTACACCAGCGCGGTGGTGCCCCTGGTACACCAGCGCAGTGGTGCCCCTGGTACACCAGCGCGGTGGTGCCCCTGGTACACCAGCGCAGTGGTGCCCCTGGTACACCAGCGCAGTGGTGCCCCTGGTACCCAGCGCGGTGGTGCCCCTGGTACACCAGCGCGGTGGTGCCCCTGGTACAACGGCGCAGCAGTGCCCTAGATTCAAAGAACACTCAATGATCTGCGACGCGTAGCAGCGCAGCATTTTTGGCTTTACTTTGATTTTTTTCTTCTCTATTTTGGATTTTTCTCTTCATTTTTGCTTTATTTTTGCTTTATTTTGGGGTTTTAGTGGTGCCCCGGGGCGGTGGTGCCCCTTGACGGCCCAAGGGGGGGGGGGGTCATGACCCCCGTGACCCCCCCCCCCCCCCCCCCCCCCTGGGTCCGCCACTCAACCTAGCTGAGTTCGTAATAGGGTAAAACATAGCGTGAGTGAGATGAAACAAAATATAGTGAATATTGAACATTTATAATATAACCGTGACTAACGTTGACTTAATTGAATTTGGGTAAGCAACTCATTTGCCTAGTCTTGTTCAAAACTTTCCTCGTTTTCGGAGTATTACCGACGTAATTCCTTCGTGCTGGTCGTTGCTCATGCTCTGTTAGCAGACGACTTCAGTAGCAACGCGCTCAACGGTCCAACTTGGAGGACAAATTGTCTGACTTAGTGTCAACATAAATTACTTGGCTTCCCAGTATCCGAGGGCGGAAAGCGATAAAATGTATGCCACTTTGGTCAATCCCACGGGCATGTGTTCCGCAGAACCAGTTCAACAATGTTATGGCTTAACTTGGCCAACATCTAGTGCACCACGAACTACTTCAAAGCACGTTAACCCTCGCCCTACGGGGACAGTTTCTCACCTTCGCCCTACGGGGGGGGGGCTGACAGGCCCCCTGTTAACTCTTCCAAACCAAGCAACATAGAGCAATGCAGTAAGAACCAGCATGTTGCCTGTCATGAGAGGAATTCAAGAGTATGCAATGTTTAGGTTTCAGGTCAACGGATGACCTTCCAAGTCAAGTGAATGACCTAAGATCGACCACGTCCAAAAATAACAATTTTGCTCTGTCCGTCGTCATTACCAAAGTTATAAGTATAAAACGATTTGGTTAGCGTCAAAATGTTGGTCGTTGTATTATCTATCTGACAATATATCTATTTTTAGGTCTGGGCCAGTTAATGACCTCTTAGGTCACGGAAATCGTCACCATAAATGAGAATTGCTATGCGATTTGCATTACAGCACATGTATGTACAGGGCGCTTAGTATAACTTCCGAACGGAGAGAGATAGAGAGACACCGTAAAAAGTAAGGTGTTGCTTGTTATAAGGTAAATCCAAGGCCATCCCATTGTGAGTATCTAAGTCAACTGGTGACCTTTGGGGTCATGTCAATGACCCTTTAGGTTCTGACATGACCTTGACGAAAAGGTCAGCATAGGTCACGATATAATAGTCGTATACACTTTAAATGTTGATAGGATGCGTATAATTGTTGTAAACTCGGCTACTGAAAATTTCAGCTAGATGCGACGTATGTGTAAAAAGTTATTTAAGAAAAACCTCAGGTGGGCCGTCAGCCCCCCGTAAGGCAAGGGTTGAGATGCATCAGGCAGAATATTGTACATGCTTTTAACTTCCCATTCCGATGTTAATGTATGTATGGACCCTCCCAGACACATCAGTTCAATGGGTAATCCAAAATGGCAAAGACGTTGGTCAAAAACTCATTTGATCTCTTCTTCATACTTTAATAACTGACATTAAACATTTTCCTTAGTGAAAGCTGCTAAGACTTTAATAATGTCATGTATCTCTTTCAGACGTTTTGACTCACTTTCAGACGTTTTGGGGTCATGGTCCCTTTGACCCCCTCCCCCTCTTGTATCCTCCAGTGCATAAGCAAGTCCCACCATCCGGCTGCTCCAAGGTCCCGGCCAGTGCCACAGGCCCCGTCGGATCGACACTCCGGGATCCTCAGTTATCCTGACTCTTCGGGTCACCGTGCTGCCTCCCCGCTGTGCTGCCTCCACCGTGCTGACATCGGTTGGGGTATGTACGGACGGAACGGTAGCGTTCCTACTTCCTAGATGCAAATGTAACGGTGGAGCATCGCTTACCATGCCCAATCACCTTCCATTTCGTTTTGTGGTTATTGAAACCATGCCGTAAAACTCTGTGTCGCATTTTGCAAAGAAATAATGCAAGGCTACGGCATGGTTCGATACATTCAAATCAAAGCGTAGTTTATTCCTCGACGTAAGAGCAAATATATGCATGGCAAGAGCGTACTGACATATGAAGTAAATACAAATTAATCTGCCTTTGTCCTATAGTTGAACTGGTTAATCATTGGAACATTGTGCTCACAAGAGAGTCATTTCTTTTAACTTCATACATGTATAATAAACATAGTACATTTTGAACGTGTTCAGTTTTTACCAGTAAAACCCCCTTATTGGGTCGGGAAACGAGCGCGGCGGGCGGTTCTTAAAGGGAATAGTGAACCTTTAACATTCGTTTTTAACTGAGATAGCCAGATTGTCGGTAGTATTGAGAAAGCTCTAAATCTGAAATGTTTCCTTCCAAAACTACCTAGTTGCTGAGTTTCAACGCAAAAGCCGTTGGAGCTATTGGGAGTTATTTTAAAAGGACAAATCTCGTGACGTTTCGCATACGTCATTAGTATTTCTACCGCACTTCGTTTTCGCTATTTGAACCGACTGCACTGAACTCTATAATAACCGACCGCCACTGAAACGCATCATGTGTTTGGTAACAGAATTGCAAGGAAGGCTCGTTCCTCGTCTCCGGTGTAGCCATTGCTTGGTTCAAAATCCGTTTCACGAAGCTGATTCGTCTGGATTGCGCTGTCGCCGCTGTTGTGGTCCAAGGCAAACACGACAAATCTGAAACATCATGTGACTAGGTTTTAAGTAAATAATTTCGTCAATTTTTAACCGATTTACAATTGAAAACTATCAGTTATTTTCATAACCTGACACTATATAAGGTCAAGGTCAGGCCACATAAGGTCAAAATTGGAAATTTATATATATATATATATATATATATATATATATATATATATATATATATATATATATATATATATATATATATATATATATATATATATATATATATATATATATATATATATATATATATATATATATATATATATATATATATATATATATATATATATATATATATATATATATATATATATATAAATAGAAAAGGCATGTGTCTAGACCAGTTTTGTCTCATAAATACAGTGCTGGCATTTAGTTGTTTGTATCTGGTCATCAAAAGCAAAAAAAAAACGCAATTTGACGTCATGAGTTACTCATACTTAGGGAGCGATTAAGTCAGTCCAAAATAAAGATATTGCTTGTAAATTTCGTTTGGGTATTGTCCACATGTGTTCTTGAACACATCTTCCGTTTTTTTTATGTTCGAAAATGTTGATTTTGAGGCAATTTTTTCAAAAGCATTTTTATTTTTATTTCTGGGGGTCAAAAACCAAAATCTTTAATAAAAAAAAATCGATATAGCCATTTTGTAGCCCTTGCCACTTGCTATCTTTTGGCGTTTTTCGATTGCATTTTGCTTCAAATATGGCATTTGTAAGGTCTGCTAAAGTTTAGCTGATTTTTGTGTCAAACTCGTGTGTAGCGACGTCACTAAATTCGCCATATTTCGAGAGAAAAAATATCGACGATATTTGTTCATTTTCGTACAGAAGATGTATATTTTTTCTTCACCTTTTATTGCCTTCAACACATCCAATCTAAACCAATAATTCAAACACAACTCATCCAAACAGAACATACAAAGACTTGAACACATTACAACAAACGAACATTCAAACATCCATACCCCATTAAAGGGAATGTTTCACCTTTCTGAAAGTTGTCAAATATACGCTGGTTGTAGTAGAAAATATGAAGTAAGTGCTGCTGAAAACGATGGTGATATGTTTCACTCGAAGTCACTTAACTTTATACAAAACAAAATGTGTTTAGATTTGGGTGAATGACGTCATTATTGAGCTATAGACCACCGCTGATTGGCTAACAAAGTGGGATTGGCTGAAAAGGTGGCTGTCAGCCAATCAGCGGCTGCACCAGCCTGGAGTCAGTTTGCAAATGGTAAATTGAATTGCTTAAAAACGGTTAAGTTTTGGGAAAAATGACCTTAGTAATTTAGACATTTCAATAACGGCTCAAGATAATGGCTATCTCAGTTTAAAACTAAAACTAAGGTGAAACATTCCCTTTAACATGGTAACTAACTATCCTAGGCCGTAGGCGGGCGGCCCCCACCCGCGCCGCCTCGCGTCCGTCGGCGGTCAGCCCGCGAAGCGGCGCCCCCTCGCCACCGGCCGGGCGTGTGAGCCGTCGACCACCTGCACCCCCGACCGGCCCCGCACAATATCTCAGGGCCGGTCCCGGGTTATCCCGGGTGGGAAATGGGCGGGGCCTGTACTATCCTGTCTATGACCTTTCCTATCTCATATCCCATCTGTTTTCACTGATGCAGCTTTTATAGTCTTTAACTCTAAAAGATGTATAATTGATGTAGGAGAAGGTACCTGCAGTTTCAAGTCGATAGCGCCATTAGTTTTTTTAGCTATTGCGAAAGTTCGTCAGGGGGGCGAAAAACGCCCCCCCCCCCCCTCCCCGCCAATGGCGGGTTAAGGCAATTTTCCGGCTTAAGTTCAGAATTCCAAAAGCTAATGAAATTTAAGATCTTAAGGTTGCATTGTCGCCTGGATTGCTATGTAATGCGTGCGAGCGTGACATAGCAAACTGAATGTCTGCGGCGTTAGTTATACGGCAACAGCCACCTTTTCTAATTTGATCGCATATTTCCGCCGTCAACTGACCTCGATATTTCAGTCCAACCGACTTCAAACGAAATTCAAGTTTTTGCGCTTTTGGGCATTCTTTAATAATATTTAAACCAGTTGAGCATCTCAAAATGCTCAATCGCCTTGAGTCATTGGGTGGGAAGTTGCTTCATTGAAATTTATAAGTAGCATCCCACGCATCGTTCATATGAGCAGAAGTTTTCTTGGAGGTGTTTTTTACACATTTAGCCGCTTTATAAAGAAAACAATCGATATGACAATAAATTAGCGATTATAGGCGAGCATACCGACCCTTTTATGTACGGAGTGATCTTCAAGCTGTTCTCTCTTGCTGGATTCGCCTGATGCGGCTACTGCTTATTACCTACAATACGTACAAACTCATGTGCATGAGTTAACCTTATTTGTAACAGGCTCCTGGCTACCCCTATTTGTAACAGGGGGGGGGCGGATTCCGCCTTCCCCAGAGATCTCGAGATCTACCCGTCTGATTTTCAAAAATCAAACGGCGTTTGATTCCCCTCAACACGATCTACATTTATACAAAATAAAAAATCCACATTTTTGATAGGGGGGCAACAGGGGGGCAAAACCTACAACTTTTAGAGGTATTTGTGATCCAACACAGCTGTCATGTTTATCAACTGATTGTAACGCAACCTATGGGGATCGATATAGATTGTATTGGAAATTGATATATGGCGGTGGCTTTTGAAAATTCAAAAATCACAGGCATGTGCAGTTCACTCAATATGGGGTGAAATAAATCCGTAACAAAAACATTTTTTGGAGTTGCTTTTTTGATAAATGAAATCGTGTGTTATTGTGACATTAGAAAAAAACAGGTATAAAACGTATATTGTTGCCATAGGCGGTTCCAGGTTAGTGAAAAAGGGAGGTCAAATAGGAAAAATATTAACCGCATGCAATTTGCTACCCAGCACTATAAATACGTTACTGATTGTAGACAGTTCCTTTTTGCATGTTGTATTTCATCATAGGCGTATCCAGGATCAAAACTGGGGAGGCGCAAGACCTTTTGATACGTATATTATCCGCTATTATGATACTAACTAGTCAACAGTGACTATTTCACTTACAACTTCAATTTACATTGCTTACCCCAATTTACCCTTCCTGGATTCGCCTATTATCTTATAATCGTTCGTAGAGTACCCTGTGGTGCATGTTTCATCCGAAAACTGCTATATGTTATGTCATTGTAGACCCACGCGTCTAGTTTCCTTGCAATAATATGACCCACTTTCTTCCATTCCTGAGCGCGCCTCTGCAAAAAATGGCGTAATTCCCTCTCTTGTTCTCATATATGCATATATCATTATAAAATAGCCGTCTATTGCGTCGTAATCGCTGGAATATCGTCATCACCATGCCAGTCACCCCCATTTTCATGTGCCTGAACACGCCCCTGCAACTCTATATGGAATAAATTATGCAAATCATGGAAGGAGAATCTATCTTTTACATCTTGATAACTATAAATTTCCCTTACATCGGTTTATTGGCTTCCCGCCAAGCATTGAACACTTCCTAGAAACCTCCCCTTTTCAAGCCCCTGAAACCGCCTCTGCCATGAAATTTGTATGATATTTAATTAACATCAACTAATTTGCACTTGCTTCAATCACCGTAAATCGATGTAATATCTTTATACTTGAGGCAGTTAGGAAGAAACCATGAAGATCACATTTCCATATTAACGCCAAATGTCGCCGCTGAATCCTCCCAAAAACGTGCCCTGAAACCGCCTCTGTTCAGGTTAAGAACTCAAAATTTTGACACCGAATGTGAAAATTGATTTAGGGAAAAGTCTTCAAATTTCATGCACCTGCTCCCAGCCGTTCTGGAGATATCTTCGAAAAACATGAGGGGCGGAGTCCGCCCTTCCCGCCCCCCCCCCCCCCCCCCTGTTACAAATAGGGTTAAATAACCGCATGTGGTGTGAATCCAGCATTAGACTTTCGGAACAATGGATCTTTAACGCACCGCTTAATGTTGCAACATGGTTATCCCGCATCTCTTTTTTCTTTTCTTTTTTGTGCCTCTTTTGGCCGGTTGCCAATCAAGTATCAACCTCTCATGTGTTGGTCGGGCCACAGCAGATCACTTACTTCCCGGGTCGCGAACCCGGTGCCAACGCGATCAGGTTGAGCCCCTCGTCATATCCCTCGGCCACAGCAACGGCAAAATGATAAGCGATATACAAAACATGGTGGGCTGAGCTAAATCCCGTAGGCTGAGCTAAATCCCGTAGGCTGAGCTAAATCCCGTAGGCTGAGCTAAATCCCGCTATCGTACCTCCCCAAATGCAAATATCTTCCAGGTGCCCGGAAGATTGGTGCCCACCAATGTGGTCCACAAAGACATACTAGCAACAGACAACTCTACACCTCTGCTGGTGCTGGTGCTGGTCTCTCTGCTGGTGCCGGTAACTGTCAAACGGAGGCCGGCAGCGGCCATAATTTATACAGGACACATGCAAGTTGCAGTGGACTATGCCAGTGGCGGCTCGTGGTCCTCAAAGTACATACCCGAGGCCCAAGTCCAGAAGTTGTAACGGAGGAGCTGCTGCGACTTGCGAGTTTAGTTAACAAACTTAAAACAAATCACAGGCGTAGAAACGGGGGCGGGGGCCATGCCCCCACTATTTGATCATAATTATTGATAAAATCTTTATTTTTCTCTAATAAGGAAAATTTGGGTCAGTAAAAGGTAGATCAAGACGAGAGGAGTTCCAATACATCTGCAAATAAATTTTGCATAGGGGGATGGGGTTCACTCAAGACGAGATCGAAGTTTCACCTCCACACTTTTCATGACGTTCCTAAGATTCTGAAACAAATATGAAATAAGCCGTTCAAGTTACTTAGGTTTTCTCTCAAATTATGTCAGAACGTAAGCCAATTTACGGCCGATTTCAGGCGTTTGGGAGTGCTCCTTTATTTATTTATTTATTTATTTCGCGAATCTCAACAGCATCCAACAGCGTTGGCTTTTAAGCTGTTGCGTCAGGTACAAACATATACACGATGCACACGATAAAATCATAAGTTGAATGCCTAAAAGTTCAACTCTAAAATACAGAAATAAACAGATAGACATACAGCGACAAACCCTTGTGGTAAAAAACATGTAAATGAATCATAATACCAACAGTACGCCACGATCATTGTTTACATCAAGCCCAGTTCCTATCTCACCTAACTATACACTGATTGAATATGCTTTCTGAACGAAGCTTTGGTGACACACCTTTTCACAGTCATGGGGAGCGCCTCCCATGTGTCCACTGCCCTCGTTGGAAACATCGCTTTCGTCACGCTCAGTCTGCACCGGGTAGTTTGTAGTCTGCCGTGTGATGTTGCTCGTGTGCTGCGAGTGCTGATGTCAGACCTGAACTGTATGTGCCTTTTTGGACCCTCCGGTGCATCAGGATGGTTCAGGAGCTGATACATGCACATGCTGTCTCTGTATTTTGTCAGCGTCTCGAAATCCATCCATCCCAATTTTTTGCGATGTTCACTTATATGGTCCGACTTTTTCTTTCTGAAGACTATTCTCACGGCAAAATTGATAACTTTTTGTATACGGTTTCGCTGATTTTGTGTGGGCGGCACCCAGGCTGGGAGACAATATGCTATCTGAGAGAAGACCAGAGACTCTATCAGACGTATGACGGTTCTCTTTGGCAGCATAGCACGGATCTTTGAGATGGTGATAAGCGTACTGTAGCAGCGTTGCACCACTCTACTTGTATGTTTCTGCATGTTCAACGTCCCACCTATCTGAACGCCAAGTACTCTCATATCCGAGACTGGTTTGACCTGAACATCGCCGAATAACATACACAAGTCAGGAAGCTTTTTGAGGATTGCGGGAGTGCTAAACAACACTATTTCTGTCTTCGAAGGGTTTACCTTCAATCCGTTCGATGTGAACCACTTTGATAGGGCTCTCAGGTCGTTCTCTACTCTGGTCTGGAGTTTGATGAGACCGGCAGGCGTGGGTGGGGCACTATGAATGATCTGAGTGTCGTCTGCATAAGATACGATGGAGGCATGAGATGACAGATGACATGTAATGTCGTTCATGAACAGTGTGAACATCACTGGGCCGAGGTTGCTGCCTTGGACTACCCCGTGATCTATTTTCAGAGCCGCACTGGATCGCACTGACTGTGTTCTATCGGTAAAATAGTCTTGGAACCAGTGTGTTGATATCCCGTACCAATTTAGCTTTGACAGAAGCATTTGACGGTTGATAGAATCGAAAGCTTTAGACAGGTCACATGACGTCACACAAGTTAATAGCCCTGCATCTCTGTTCCTGGTGATGATGGAGATCAGATCGAGGAGAGCACTTAACGTGGAATGACATTTTCTATATGCGTGTTGTGATGGTGACAAAATACGATTCTGACTGATGTAGTCAGTGAGCTGAACTCCGATGATCTTTTCCGCTAGCTTTGAGATCACATTTAGCACACTCACAGGTCGAAAGTTGCTCGGTTTTGACCTGTCACCCGATTTCCGTATGGGAACTACTGACGCATGTTTCCACACTGCCGGCACCTCACCTCTGACAATTGAATGATTTACAATGTCCAGTATATGGGGACCCACCACCGTAAAACACTGTCTGACTAGTTGCAGCTGCACCCCGTCACAGCCTGCCGCTCTGGAGCTGCTCATTCTCCCCAGTGCTTTGCCCAGCTCTGGGAGTGTCACCGGCCGGACCTTGAATGAAGAGCTGCATATAGTGGGCAGACGGACGGTTGACGGCGGCCCGTCTCCGCGCTCAGCTAGCTCCTCAGCGATGCAGCGGCCCACGTTGGCGAAGTACTCGTTGAATTTATTTGCTGCAGCTTCGTCGGGAACGTCGTCGGGTTTGAAGTGTTGGCTAGGTCCGAGAGCATGTTTACGCATCTCGGCCCACATCTCCTTGGCTGATGATGGTCTGGAGAAGAATTCGACCCGCCCCTTCTCCAGCTCTCGTTTGAATTACTTTTTCAGGACTTCGTACGTCTTCTGATTCTCTTTCGAGTTCAGTTCGTCTCGCTGGCGGCGTGCACGGTCCCTTCTCGCCTGTAGCTCCTGGAGTTCTTCGTTCATCGTCAGCCATGGACGGTTTGGGTGGTTCAGTTTGACTCGTTTCAGAGGGCAGTGTTTCTCGACAGCTGTGTTCCAGATGTTCAGGAAGCTGGCGTACATCTTGTCTACCGTTCTGTTGTTCTCACGCGCCGTCGCTGACCAGTCCGACTGAAGCAAGTCCAGACAGAGATGGTTCCAGTCGACTGTGCGTAGTGACCTCGTCAGGACGGTTCTGGGCCGTTTCCGATCTCGTCTCAGCGGTATAGATACTGTGACCAGATCGTGATCACTGGCGTGTGATTTAACCACCTCGGCTGTCTGGTTGGTGTTTGTCACGTTAGTTATTATGTGGTCAATTAGGCTTGGACGTGACCCCGGCCGTGTTGGATCTCGAACCAGCTGATGCAGTTCTAGCTCATCCAGCATAGTTTGATACGCCACTACTTCTGGTCTTTCAGGCTGCAGCAGGTCCAGATTGGTGTCTCCCAGCAGGTACCACGGCTTACCAAGGCGGGATACTTCCAGAAGCTCTCTCTGCAGGGCGTCGATGTCCGACGTTGCGGGTCCATCTGGCGGCCGGTAGATGGCGCCGATGACTGCTGACCGGGCACCGGCCGCCGTCACGCTGAGCCACATGGTCTCGAGTCGGGACTCGGATAGCGGCGCCGGCAGACCCAGCCGAGTCACAGACACGTCCTCGTGAACCAGGAACGCCAGTCCTCCGCCTCGCACCCTTTTTCTTCCTGGCTTTGGAGTTTTTCTGTCGGCTCGGAACACTTGAAAGCCGCTGAATAGAAGAATATCATCGCTGATTTGACTTATCAGCCATGTCTCAGATACGGCTAGGATATCTAGAGAATTTTGTCGGGTCAGGAGCCGAACTTCGTCCAGCTTTGGGGCTAAGGATCGAATGTTGATGTGTCCGACCCTCAGCAGTTTAGATGGCTGCGGTGCTGTCGATGCGGCCTCTGGTCGCTGTCGCTCGGTGACTCGCACGGTCCTCCCGGCCGGTGGTGGACGAACTTCGGAAGCTCTGTCGGAGCCTGACCTGTTGGTGACCAGCACCGGGATCCGGCGAGCCGCCCGCTCCGCACCGGCCGCCGTTCGGACGACGCGGCTGGGCCGGCTCGGTCTCCCAGCGGATCCCGCCCACCGGCGCACCGCGGCGACGAGTGATTGCAGTTCGAACTCGGCTGACCGTTGATAGATGGCGCTGTTCATTCGGTGGGCCTGGAGGTGGTTTGCAGTTTCTCTGGTCGGCACATAGGTGGCAGCACGTGCCAGTTGACGCAGAGCCATTCTGATGACATTCATGGCGCGGGTAATTCAAACTTCCAGCTGTTACTTTGTCAACAATCCAGCTGTGCTGGTGCTCAATCTGGCTCGACTTGAGACGATGTGAGGAGACTTCTGAACAGCAGTTAGCACGGTAAGAACTTATTAATGTCGAAAAATGTTACCGTCATGCGAATTCTCGCTGTTGACTTCGGTCAGGAACCGTCCTCGTCCACTTCTGACACTTGGAAACCAGCCAAATCAACCTAAGAAGGGGAGGTGCCGCGGCAGCGTGCCGCGCAGGAAGGGTGTCGATGTCAATGTCTTTGGTCTCCTTTGAATCCGGCGGTGCCAAAATCTAAAAGCTTTAGTTTGGAAATTATATCAAAGACTTTGCTTTCAATCATAGCTCTATTATTATATACAAATTAGTCACAGCTCTCTATGCAAATGAAACCGTCGGCTTTTAACAAAAAGTCACATCTGGCGCCATCTAGTGCGTGGGCTGACACCTCGCGGCAGCATTCGAATCTGAGCCACTCGAGCAGATCGTATTACGCATGCGCATTTGCGCCAGCCTCTAGAGGCCGGACTGGCGGCGGCCTCAGCCGGCCCTGGGACCATGCAGCCGGGCGAGAGAGCTGTGACATTTGCTGGAGCATCACATACCCGTAACGAATTATAACGCCAAAATTAAGTTATAACTCACGTAATATTGAAGAATGTCCTGTGTCCTTATGGTGATGAATATTCACTTTTCTAAATAACACCGTAGTTCGATGGAAACATCGTCAAACGGTGCAGGGGATTCAAAAGTTGCCGCTTTACTTGGCCGCCAACGGTCTGCCCGCCGCCGACGCTAGCTGACTGCGGTACGATAATACAATATCATAATATGGATAATAGATGATAGTTTTCAAACAAAAATGTGGCCAGATCGATAGATCAACATGTTCGCGTGCTCATGAACTTTGATTTCCGTCGCTACGAGTTACGACTCCTAGGAGCCGAATAATCGCTTTCAGGCCCAAAACATCCGGGCCTCAGATGGCTACCATTGGTCGGCACAGCGCGGCAGTGTCGGTTGAGCGGCGTTCGCGCGCTGGTGCCTCAGTAGCTGGGCTGAACGGGTGGAGGCGGTGAGGCGGCAGGCCGGCCGGGCCTCAGTCGGCTTGTAGTGGTTTGCTGTAGTATGGTAAACGTACTGGTGGGTGGATGGAAGAGCCGGAGAATTTCGGTGATATGCCATAATAAAATCTACTGCGATGTGCAGAATGGGAATCACTCACACATCTTTTTTCTATGGCAACTAATGCATATTTCAAAGCACATTCTTCCTAAATAATAGGTGAGGTAATAGTCCTAACAGGACTATTAGGACTCTAAATGGTTAGGACGGGATATCTAAAAGCGAACGAGTTTCCTGCGCTCACGCATTGTGGAGATCATCGCTCACACATGACACCGTTTCAGTTTCTAAATTGGCATGGTGCGCTTGTTTAAAGAGAATAGTGCACCTTGTGAAAAGTATCTGGAATGATGTAAAAGAGTGTCCTGACTACGGTTCTGGCATTAGTTTTTGCGAAAAAGTACCAATTTGTCATAATTTGAAAAATAGCGATATTACTACGTGTGACGTCACAACAATCTTGCGTCACCAAAAAGAGTTGTGACGTCATACCGGCAAAAGTCTATCCTTGAATCAGATTATGTAAATAACACTACTACCAGCAAGTAACAAACTCGTTCGCTGGGCAATTTGTGATAATTTGAAGAACAAAATATTCGTATTTTTACATGCGTGAATTGTGAATGTTTGTACTATGGCGTTGCATGAGTGGAGTTGGAGTGGCGTTGCGTGAACCTGAAATAACACTCATAAATGTGAATTGTGCATGTGCATAAATATATTAGCTATACCCGTAATTGTGTTTGTGTAAATAAATGTGTGGATGTGCTCCTACTGCAGCGAACATTGCAGCTACCGGTACGAATCACCCATCAAAAGATGCGACCTTTCAAGACGAGTGTCGGTATTATTTTCAATTGGATATCCAATGGAAATTGACAGTTATGGCCAATAATATTTATAGATCATCATGAAATTATCACGAGGCACTGTCAACCCAAAACAAACATTTAAAAAAGAAATCAATCGACATATTATAGGTACCGAGACCAGCCAACCATCAAAACATGTGTATTGTCACGAAGCATCTTTTGGTAATTTTCAATTGGAAATCGGTTCAACATTAACCAAGGTATTTACTCAAACCCTGAAGTCACGTGTATAATAGGGGCATACATTAACCAAGGTATTTACTCAGAACCTGAAGTCACGTGTATAATAGGGGCATACATTAACCAAGGTATTTACTCAAACCCTGAAGTCACGTGTATAATAGGGGCATACATTAACCAAGGTATTTACTCAAACCCTGAAGTCACGTGTATAATAGGGGCATACATTAACCAAGGTATTTACTCAAACCCTGAAGTCACGTGTATAATCGGTTCACCATTAACCAAGGTATTTACTCAAACCCTGAAGTCACGTGTATAATAGGGGCATACATTAACCAAGGTATTTACTCAGAACCTGAAGTCACGTGTATAATAGGGGCATACATTAACCAAGGTATTTACTCAGAACCTGAAGTCACGTGTATAATCGGTTCAACATTAACCAAGGTATTTACTCAAACCCTGAAGTCACGTGTATAATAGGGGCATACATTAACCAAGGTATTTACTCAAACCCTGAAGTCACGTGTATAATAGGGGCATACATTAACCAAGGTATTTACTCAAACCCTGAAGTCACGTGTATAATAGGGGCATACATTAACCAAGGTATTTACTCAGAACCTGAAGTCACGTGTATAATAGGGGCATACATTAACCAAGGTATTTACTCAGAACCTGAAGTCACGTGTATAATCGGTTCACCATTAACCAAGGTATTTACTCAAACCCTGAAGTCACGTGTATAATAGGGGCATACATTAACCAAGGTATTTACTCAAACCCTGAAGTCACGTGTATAATCGGTTCACCATTAACCAAGGTATTTACTCAAACCCTGAAGTCACGTGTATAATAGGGGCATACATTAACCAAGGTATTTACTCAAACCCTGAAGTCACGTGTATAATAGGGGCATACATTAACCAAGGTATTTACTCAAACCCTGAAGTCACGTGTATAATCGGTTCAACATTAACCAAGGTATTTACTCAAACCCTGAAGTCACGTGTATAATAGGGGCATACATTAACCAAGGTATTTACTCAAACCCTGAAGTCACGTGTATAATCGGTTCAACATTAACCAAGGTATTTACTCAAACCCTGAAGTCACGTGTATAATAGGGGCATACATTAACCAAGGTATTTACTCAGAACCTGAAGTCACGTGTATAATAGGGGCATACATTAACCAAGGTATTTACTCAGAACCTGAAGTCACGTGTATAATCGGTTCACCATTAACCAAGGTATTTACTCAAACCCTGAAGTCACGTGTATAATAGGGGCATACATTAACCAAGGTATTTACTCAAACCCTGAAGTCACGTGTATAATCGGTTCACCATTAACCAAGGTATTTACTCAAACCCTGAAGTCACGTGTATAATAGGGGCATACATTAACCAAGGTATTTACTCAAACCCTGAAGTCACGTGTATAATAGGGGCATACATTAACCAAGGTATTTACTCAAACCCTGAAGTCACGTGTATAATCGGTTCAACATTAACCAAGGTATTTACTCAAACCCTGAAGTCACGTGTATAATAGGGGCATACATTAACCAAGGTATTTACTCAAACCCTGAAGTCACGTGTATAATCGGTTCAACATTAACCAAGGTACTTACTCAAACCCTGAAGTCACGTGTATAATAGGGGCATACATTAACCAAGGTATTTACTCAAACCCTGAAGTCACGTGCATAATCGGTTCAACATTAACCAAGGTATTTACTCAAACCCTGAAGTCACGTGTATAATCGGTTCAACATTAACCAAGGTATTTACTCAAACCCTGAAGTCACGTGTATAATAGGGGCCTAAATACTGGATATGCTTCTACTGCAGCGAACATTGCAGTTACAGGTACGAACCACCCATCAAAATATGTGCCTTGTCAAGACGAGTGTCGGAATTATTTTCAATTGGAAATCCAATGGAAATTGACAACGTTATGGCCAATAATATTTCTAGATCATCATGAACTTATCGCGAGGCACCGTCAACTCAAAACAAACATTGTCAAACGTCAATCGACATACTGTAGATACCGCGAGCAGCTACCCATCAAAACATGCGTATTGTCACGAAGCAGATTTGATAATTTTCTATTGGAAATCGTTTCAAAATGGACGAAATTATTTACTTAAAACCTAGTCACATGATGTTTCAGATTTGTCGTGTTTGCCTTGGACCACAACAGCGGCGACAGCGCAATCCAGACGAATCAGCTTCGTGAAACGGATTTTGAACCAAGCAATGGCTACACCGGAGACGAGGAACGAGCCTTCCTTGCAATTCTGTTACCAAACACATGATGCGTTTCAGTGGCGGTCGGTTATTATAGAGTTCAGTGCAGTCGGTTCAAATAGCGAAAACGAAGTGCGGTAGAAATACTAATGACGTATGCGAAACGTCACGAGATTTGTCCTTTTAAAATAACTCCCAATAGCTCCAACGGCTTTTGCGTTGAAGCTCAGCAACTAGGTCGTTTTGGAAGGAAAAATTTGAGATTTGGAGATTTATCAGTGCTATCGATAATCTGACTATCTCAGTTAAAAACTAATGTTAAAGGTTCACTTATTCCCTTTAAAGGGAATGTTTCACCTTTATGAAAGTTGTCATATATACGCTGGTTGTAGTATAAAATATTAAGTGTAAGTGCTGCTGAAAACGACGGTGAAGTTTTTTCACTCGAAAAGTCACTTAACTTTATACAAATTAAGTTTTTAGATTTGGGCGAATGACATCATTATTGAGCTATAGACCGCCGCTGATTGCCTGACAAAGTGGAATTGGCTGAAAAAGTGGCTGTCAGCCAATCAGCGGCTGCACCAGCCTGGAGTTATTTTGCAAATGGTAAATTGAATTGCTTAAAAACGGTTAAGTTTTGTGAAAAATGACCTTAGCAATTTAGGCATTTCAATAACGGCACAAGATAATGGCTACCTCAGTTTAAAACTAATACAAAGGTTGCCTTTAACTGTGAACTGTGCGCCACCTGTGCTGGTAAGTGTCGCGTTAGGGCCACCCTGTGAACTGTGCGCCACCTGTGCTGGTAAGTGTCGCGTTAGGGCCACCCTGTGAACTGTGCGCCACCTGTGCTGGTAAGTGTCGCGTTAGGGCCACCCTGTGAACTGTGCGCCACCTGTGCTGGTAAGTGTCGCGTTAGGGCCACCCTGTGAACTGTGCGCCACCTGTGCTGGTAAGTGTCGCGTTAGGGCCACCCTGTGAACTGTGCGCCACCTGTGCTGGTAAGTGTCGCGTTAGGGCCACCCTGTGAACTGTGCGCCACCTGTGCTGGTAAGTGTCGCGTTAGGGCCACCCTGTGAACTGTGCGCCACCTGTGCTGGTAAGTGTCGCGTTAGGGCCACCCTGTGAACTGTGCGCCACCTGTGCTGGTAAGTGTCGCGTTAGGGCCACCCTGTGAACTGTGCGCCACCTGTGCTGGTAAGTGTCGCGTTAGGGCCACCGGCTGAGCTGAGGCAGCAAGCCGATTTGGTGGCGCTCGGCGAGACACCTTGTATGCTGCGCAGTGTGCAGTTTTCTCGCCCGCTCATAAATCCAATGGTAGCTGTTATGGGAGCTGTGGTGTTCATTTTGCACTTCATTTGCGGAACAAAGCTATGCCAATAAAGAATCATTTTTCTTCAACTGAGGAACCAGGCAACCAAGCCTATATTACCTGTTATTGGTAATATGAGCAGCTCTCCCTTTGTCTTACCCAGTATTTCCCACCAAGCCCGCTGCTGCGGCAGCTATGATATTGGTGGCTTTTGTTTTCTGTGTGATGTAGTTTTGTATTCGTTGTCTGACTCATCCATTACGATAACAGGTGCTTGTATAAAGTAAAAGCGTATAAATTTGACCTGACAGAAGGATTCCTTCCTCATCATCGTGAGTGTATTAAGTTGAACCTGACATCCATCCTCAGTATTTTCATTCACGCGAATCCGTGACACAAATCTCATCATGTTTTCATTCTGACCCGAGTGTTTGCTTAACCAGCGCAGTGCACATATTATTAAACCAGCCGAGCCATTACGGAATCTCCGACAGGTAATGTATTTCTAGCGTGTCTGGACTGGGATAGGTTGTTTCCAGCAATGCTGTCATAACAATACGAGATTCTCGGATGAGCAGAAGGCCGGCAGACAGTGTCTATTTCAGATATCCCGGTCTGGATATCCTGATAACCCGGATATCCCGGTCACTGGAACCTCGATAGGCCTGCCACTGAAGACTCGAGTGGTAACCCAGGAGAAGTAAATCCACCGGTGCCACACGGCTCTGGAGAGAGCCGGCTCAGGAGCCATCGTTTAGCCGTCATATCGAGGGAAGAGGCCGTGCCAGGCTGCGGAGTCGTCACATGCAGGCCCGTCAGTACAGGACAGCCATCCTAAAACTGTCATATACAGTGGTCTGAAGCACCATCACACGGCAGCTGTCATGTTGGAGAAGTGCAGAGCGTTGCTTCCCCGTCCGCCGTCCCAGTGGTCGCAGAAGTGTCAAAACAACGTCGCCGCCGAGGACACTATATTGTGGATAGCGCCGAGGCAAGCTTTGCACATCCCACAACACATTTAACACATATTTTGCCAAACATTGAACAATAGTTAATTTACCAGTCAAATATGAAAGATGAAACAGTGAAGATCAGACAGTCCATACTCCAAATGCCTCAATAGTTTGTAAATAGTTTGTTTAGTCATTGTTAAGCTTCCTGGTTAAATTTGTATTCGCTGTTATTTCCATCAGAGCATCGATTACTCGATCCGATCTTTATGTGCTCAAAGTAAAATTATGAATACAGCCCATGAACATCGGGAACAAAAAGTGGAATTCGCTCCAACTGTTGACATTCGGCTCACCATGGACAGCGCCATCTTGGACAGAGAAGTGACCGATCTGCCGATCGCAAACAGTGCCTGAGGGCATGGGAAAATCCCCATTCAGGTTGGAGTGGTGCATGAGGGATTGGTCTGTCGCCTGGGGCACTGAAATGCTACTTGGTACACGCTGCGGCAGAAAGGGTAATGTATTCGTCTTTTGCACAACGTTGTGGCACTATGTGTCAGCTTTAATCAGCAGTCAACATGTGACTATGAGATTGTGGGTGTTACTAAAAGTTCAACAGCTTTTCTCTTGACGCATAACGCGGCATTAGAGGTCAATACAGACAGTAAATTATATATCAAATACAAATGATATTGTTATTAATGGATGTGATAATAAAGACAGTGCCGAACTTCTCTGACGAGCCTTTGCCGTATGCGCAGAGCCAGGCGAGAGGCCGCGGAACGAGGCTCTGAACCCTGGAGCGGTATACTGTACCGCAGTACATGACTGTCGAGCGGAACAGCATGCACAAAAGTTTGCCGAGTCCACCAGGAAGTTTTCTCACGCCCACTAGAAGTTTTGTCTCGCCCCGCCCACTCAGAGCTAATTTAGGAGTTAGGACCCATCCATAAATATGCTAACGGCGGCCGGGCCAGACGGAGATATGCCCAGACGGAAATGGGTTTTATGGAGAGGAGCCAGTAATGCTTCAGATTGCCTTTGGAGAGGCGTAGATAACTGGGGAAAACGGCTTAGCACAATTTATGAAGAGGCCCCTGGCCTTAATGACGTAGCAGCATTGACGTCATCACCCATTTCAAAATAAAATTAGGTGCGCTGATTGTGTTCTCTCCGCATCTAAGTTAAAGTACCATGACATCGCTTACTTCGGTGGAGCCGCCTTTCGAGCGAGATGCATTCCGTTTGATATTGAATACCATTGCATGTATGTAGCCAAATGATGGCTGACACTGTGGCCAGCCGACACAAGAGTGCCAATTGTGATAACTAAGTTTGATACATGACATATTTCGTCCGATTTCATTATTATCTGTATGTGCTAAATAACTACATGTAGTGTGACAGTGTCATACATACATCAGTTTTTGTCCATGTGAATGTGGCGCAATACTCAAGTATATTTTTTAAATTCTGATTACGGTACAAAATTTAAGGCGCATCGACCACAAGACCAGCTAATGCCTATTATTAGCAACTCTAAAATAATCGGTCTGATACATATGAACAAGTTTCAGATAAGCGTCCAAAAGCGTTCTGATCTGGTTCAGGGCGGTAGTTCGGCGTTTTGTAAGGCCGTCACTGGCGGATCCAGGAGGGGGGGGGGGGCAACCATGTCATCCCCCCAACAGCCTGGAAGGGGGAAGGGGCAACATGCATTTTGCCCCTCCCCCCCCCCCCCCGAAAAAAAACGTTAACAATTAATCGTAAAACTTGACTATCGCATCAGTCAAAATCCAGATATTCACAGTGAAAACTTGAAATTTGGGGAAACACGGCTCTTACCATCAAATCAGGGCTTAAAAAAGCTCACCAGAGGTCATTCTTATAATAGAAAAAAAAATCGAGCCGTTGGCTCATTTTATTTTATAAGAATGGCCTCAGGACTGGAAACTGGTTATGTTTGGGCAGTGCACAGTAGGCCGGGTCATGCAAAACAGATTTCAGATTAGTAGTGAATTTATCATGCGCTATGTCATTACAAGCTTACATGATTTTTTGCATCAATTTTTTTAAATCAAATTTGGAGATGCCAACCGGCCTCTTTTAGGGACACTTTTGCCATTTTTCGTCAATATCGTACATTTTGGCATGAATAATTTGTTTCAGTTTTTTTGAAAATATCATTTTCGAATTCTCCGAATGCTGGTTGACTAATTTTATGCTGATTTTAATGCAAACGTTCGCAACGACATCTATTGAGCGGAATTGCAGAATATGTACTAGGTGCAGTTGTCCGGCTGCGGAGGCCTGCAGGGAGCTCCACACGCGATGAAATGCAATACCAACAGGTTCACTCAGTGGCAAGGACGCAGGAATCAAGTGGGAGGCAGGGGGAGCCGCCCCCATATATATATATATATATATATATATATATATATATATATATATATATATATATATATATATATATATATATATATATATATATATATATATATATATATATATATATATATATATATATATATATATATATATATATATATATATATATATATATATATATATATATATATATATATATATATATATATATATATATATATATATATATATATATATATATATATATATATATATATATATATATATATATATATATATATATATATATATATATATATATATATATATATATATATATATATATATATATATATATATATATATATATATATATATATATATATATATATATATATATATATATATATATATATATATATATATATATATATATATATATATATATATATATATATATATATATATATATATATATATATATATATATATATATATATATATATATATATATATATATATATATAATATATATATATATATATATATATATATATATATATATATATATATATATATATATATATATATATATATATATATATATATATATATATATATATATATATATATATATATATATATATATATATATATATATATATATATATATATATATATATATATATATATATATATATATATATATATATATATATATATATATATATATATATATATATATATATATATATATATATATCTATATCTATATCTATATCTATATCTATATCTATATCTATATCTATATCTATATCTATATCTATATCTATATCTATATCTATATCTATATCTATATCTATATCTATATCTATATCTATATCTATATCTATATCTATATCTATATCTATATCTATATCTATATCTATATCTATATCTATATCTATATCTATATCTATATCTATATCTATATCTATATCTATATCTATATCTATATCTATATCTATATCTATATCTATATCTATATCTATATCTATATCTATATCTATATCTATATCTATATCTATATCTATATCTATATCTATATCTATATCTATATCTATATCTATATCTATATCTATATCTATATCTATATCTATATCTATATCTATATCTATATCTATATCTATATCTATATCTATATCTATCTATATCTATATCTATATCTATATCTATATCTATATCTATATCTATATCTATATCTATATCTATATCTATATCTATATCTA
>JAXIVJ010018776.1:0-22074 GCA_036785665.1 Chirona hameri
AGGGGCTGCACGGGGAGCTCACCCGACCAGACCGCGTCTGAAGAGTGTAGGTAGGGCTGCACGGGGAGCTCACCCGACCAGACCGCGTCTGGAGAGTGTAGGTAGGGGCTGCACGGGGAGCTCACCCGACCAGACCGCGTCTGGAGAGTGTAGGGGCTGCACGGGGAGCTCATTCGACCAGACCGCGTCTGGAGAGTGTAGGGGCTGCACGGGGAGCTCACCCAACCAGACCGCGTTTGAAGTGTAGGGGCTGCACGGGGAGCTCACCCGACCAGACCGCGTCTGGAGAGTGTCGGGGCTGCACGGGGAGGTAGCGCCGTGTCTGCTCACTTGCCTGATGGTGTCCGGCGCCGCCCCCTCCGCTGATGCAAGCCGTAAACAGAGGCGGCCCGATCGGTCACCGGCTGAGTGTGGGGCTGTCAGACGTCACGCATTCCTCCCCACCCGTCTCCCGAGCAGGGAGGGGAAGCACCCCCGCCCCCCCCCCCCTTCCTCCCCTCGGCCGTGCAGGGAGCGGACGGGTGTCTGTCATGCAGGGAGAGGACGCCCCATCCCTTCTGTCGTGCAGGGCGCGTCCTCCAGGAGGACGTCCCCGTCTCCGGTGCAGGGAGAGGAAAGAGAAACAGTGCTTTGCACGGTACGCCGCGAAAGAGGGCGTGTTGGTGGTATGCCAGGTGTCATATGTCGTTGTCGATATCGTGGTAGTGATCGTGACGTCACAAGTTATTTTGTAGATTTCGCGTGCAGATAGCAGAATGTAACCGTTATCTGTGAGATGACATGATCCAAAAGGTCATTTTTATTATCTTATTATCTTTGATGATTAATGCCAGAATCCTGGTCAAGCAGGAGGTATGAACGAGATGACATTCTGAACTGGAATAGAAACAGAAACAAGTTCTTTTACGATGTTTTTTGTTTAAAAGAAATCTGGTTTTAGAGCGGTGGTATGTCTAAGCTATTAGACATAGCCTGCACAACGTCATGTAACTGTCGGGATTATTGTATGTGATGACGTTAAAGCTCAATCCACCAAACGAGGCATTCCAGATATGGATGCAGCTGCAGAGATCACAAGATTGATGCTGGTTAAGCCAGCTGGGAATTCCTTTATTCCAGATCTCTGCTAAACGGTATCGAAGGCCTTTTCTATATGACTGGACGGTAATTCGGAGCCGAGTGCAATTCGGAGCGCGACCAATACCCAGGGGCGCAGCCAGACCTTCAGAAAGGGGGGGCAAGCCCCTGAGAGAGGCCCCCCACCCCAAAAAAATACCCCTGGATATTAAAAACTCTACGGATTTCGGCCACTTTATTTTGCGAGGCCCCCTTTTTAACAAATTTTCTTCGTTTACTTTTGATGAGCTGGAATGGACCAGGACCCTCAGTAGGCATTGTACTAAGCGCATTACTAATTTGTATTGTTACGTACAGGAGAGAAAACATATCTTAGCTGACAACAGGTGGGGGACGGCTTTTGAGTGTGGGGTGGCTGAAATGACGAAAAATGTACCCCCATTTTGATGCGTGTATTTAAGCCTTTGCAGCATTTTTATGTGGATTTTCATGTTATAGTAGGTAGGTATGTACTTGTTAGTTAGCGCCGCGAAGCGGCGCGAAATTTTTACGGTTTTGCCTGCTAAAACCCATAAATATAGGCGGTGGGCCTTGTAGCTCGGATAATAAGCTAAAAATGCTATTCATTCAATTTACCGTTACGACGAACCGATGATGATGACTATGGCTTCGTTATGACGATGACTACCGATGTGACGCCGCGAAGCGGCGTGAAAATGTTAATTTTACGTCCTCGAAAACGAAATGTTAATATTGGAACCAGACCGTGAGGTGAGATGGCTTGGGGAGATGGTCCTGGCCTGTTCCCACTATTAGCTCTTCGGTCCAGCAAATTGGGCACCGCTGGAGCAGCTTCCGGGTCCCGATCTCCTCGTCTTTGCGTTCGCGTCGCCTTTTTCGGAACTCGGCAAACTAGCTCAACATGTAGCCTGCTTGAAACTTAAAAGTGAATATTTTATGAAGGGAATGGGCACTGGGGCCAGCAATTCCCGCCAAGGAGAGCCTCTGCCAGACACTGAATGCAATTCTTTTTCCCATTTTCAAAATTTGTATAAGCAATTGCGAAACTTATGTCATGCCGCGAAGCGGCGCGAAAATTTCCAGTTTTTGACACTCTAGATAGCTGGATTTTGACTGCACTGCAAAGGCAATTTGTACGATAAATTGTTAATTTTTCCCGCAAAAAGGGGGGGGTCGACCCCCCCCCCCCCTCCCCCGCCTTCTAAAAGTGAAGGGAGTTTGCCCAGACCTCCCCCCAGACCCTCCCGTCGGCAACGCCCCTGGCTGACAAATATTGCAGCACACACTCTCCTGAGAGGAAAATTGTAAAATTGTTTTGTACTACCACCTGCCCCCCCCCCCCCTCCGAATTCAAAAACGCATCAGACTTATCAAATTACCATTTTAAAACCCAAGAAAACATTGCACCAGGTGGGTCAGAGTACAGCACATTACCGCTCATTATGACTGCGCCGACCACGGCTAGCAGGCGCCCCAACTATAACAGGCGCTCCAGGCGATGGCTAGCAACCCTTGGGCAGGCTCGAGGGCTACGTTCACAGACTCAATGGGCCTCTGGATAAGCTCGAGAGGGCCCTGCACATACTCAATGGCCCCTTGGCAAGCCGAGAGGCCCCTGATCAGACTCTAATAGCCCCTGGGCAGGTTCAAGAGGCCCATGAACAGGATCAATGGACAATTGGGAAAGCTCGAGAGGCCCCTGAACAGACTATAATGGCCCCTAGGCAGGTTCAAGAGGCCCTTGAACAGACTGAATGGGCCCCTGGGTAAGCTCGAGAGGCCCCTGGGCAGGTTCGTGTAGCCCCTGAACAGGCTCAATGGGCCCCTGGGCAAGCTCGAGAGGCCTCTGGGCAGGCTCTAATGGCCCCTGGGCAGGTTCGAGAGGCCCCTGAACAGACTCGATGAGCCTCTGGGAAAACTATAATGGCCCCTGGGCAAGAGGCCCCAAAACAGACTATAATGGGCCCCTGGCCAGGCTCGAGACCCCTGAACATACTCAATGGGCCCATGGACATGCTCTAGAGGCCCCTAGGCCGGTTTTGGGGGCCCCTGAGTGGGCTCAATGGGCTCCAGGGCATGCTCTAAAAGTCCCTGGGAATGTTTGTACGCCCTTAAGTGGGCTCAATGGGGCCCCTGGACATGCTCGAGAGGCCCCTGGACAGTTTTTTGGGCCGATCGGTGGGCTCAATGGGCCCCTGGACATGCCCAAGAGGCCCCCTGGACCGGCTTCGAAAGCCCTTCAGTATATCTGAGGGCCCTTGGCATGCACCAGAGTGGCCCTTGCCTGGTTTGAGGGCTCCTCTGTGACTTTTTGAAAGCCTTTTAGCTAATGCAAATGGTATATGGGCCAATCTCGGCGGGGCCCCCTATGACCCGTAAGGGGGGGGGGCAATTGCCCCCCTTGCCCCCCCCCCCCCCCCCTGGCTGCGCCCCTGCCAATACCTGTCAGAGCTGATATATATAGGCAGCGTCTGCTGTGGTCTCAGTCGCCCAGAACATCACCGTTATATGCGTGTCATGAGGAGCCAGCGACGACAATCGGACCGCATAAAAACACGAAGACAGTATGCTTACTTGCATGTCAATCTGACAACTCGATACCTTACCGATAGCTGATATTGTGTTTGATAGTTGATTGAGTTATTGGCATTTTGTTTTTACATTGACTTATCCGACCCACTGACCGATAAATCATATATATATCCTTTCCAAGTCCTCGCCCGCAGGTGCGAACTTTCTCCCCCCCCCGCTCACACAACATCCTCCGGTTCAATATCTGATCTCCCACGTCCGCCTGACCTATCTACCCCCCCCCCCCCCCCTGTACACTGTGCCAGTGTACGCACGACCACCAGACACATAGTGGCGCGAGTACACATGGCTCCCACTGGCCACCCCCGCCATCCATATCTCACATCATCGATCACCCAACCTTCAGCCGAACATCGTCCCGCGCAGGATAACTCCCCGCACGGGGCACACACCCGCAGCGGCACGACTTCCAAGAACTCTGGAGAGCGCGGCACGGTGTCACCCGGCCAGAGACGCGAGAGAGCGTCGGTACGGCTTCCGTTGAGAAAGCGTGCCTGGTGAAGTCCTCGTAGTGATACTGCATCTCGGCACAGATATAGACTGCAGACACGTCTCCGACATGATGCTGGCGGGATGCAGTTATGTTTCACAATGTCTAGACGGTGTACGCACGACACGGTGCATGCCTGATGTATCCAGACAGATGGATAATGTAACAACAACATACACGAATGTTGCATGAACAACAGATACGAATGCAAATATTCCAGCATTATTCCTGTCATGATCCACCCACACACTCATTTGTTATGCCTTTCATATCCCAGATTTATTCTTCTTTAGCCTTTCTCCGATACGTCTGAGACGCTCCCCATGTGTCTTTATGAAAGTTCTTCGACATCGTGTGTTTATCCATCCCCGGCACATTCACGTCACGAAACATTTGCTGACAGCCGACAAGACACGCGCTTCTCTTGATGCTCCGTATGTATGTGAGTCTTGAATATATACACTCTCGCTAGCACATTGTGACGTGATAGGAACCAGTGATGTCAGAAAACCACTCAGGCGCGAGCAGGTGGCATATAGAGCTGTTAAAATGAGAGATCGTCCGGTGATTAACTACATGGCTTAGTATTCTTTTGCCGGTGTTTTTGAACAGCCAAGGTCATGTACAGAACAGCCAAGGTCATGCTTATTGCTTAGTCGATAAATTCCTTATCGTTGCTGAACTCAGGTTTGTTCAGCATGGGGAAGGAATCTGGCAAACCCTAAAAACCGGCAACGAGTTTAGATCCCGCCAGCAATGTAGGCTCGGTAGGACCATTATAATGCATACTAGTGAACACCCTGCTAAGTGTACAAAGTAAACTAAGTACCTTCAGTACAAACTAAGTACATTTTCAACTAATATCAGTGTGAAAACGGACGCAGCTTCAATATGATATTAATGGCTAGAGGTCAGCGCTTCGCGAACAGGATAATCTTCACGAAAAGATTCCCTTCAAATAAACATGAAGTGTAAATCAGCATGAAAAATAAGTGGCGTCAATAAGCGTTTGCTAAAATCGTATTCATCTAAAAATGCCTTAAAATGCTGTAGGAAACTCCGAGCTTTTTGATAATGCAATCAGCGTGATGAATTTTAGCGTTATCTTGCGTTGTTGTGGGTTGTGTTGCCTTGCTGATTCAACCGCAATGCATGAATGAAGCGTATTGTATGGAACAATCAAGATAATCGTGCCTCCTGTTTATGAATAACTTTTCCAGACTCGTTGCATGATACATTCGCATTCTCTTCGGCTGCAAATAAAGGAAAATTAATACATACTGGCACAATCGCCTTCTGAAAATCCAAATCAGCATGTTTGTGAGTGCCACGCCGTCACGCTCCTCACGAGTCGACCCCAGTATATGGAGACGTTCGTTATACCCTCCTCGTTAGAGGACCAGGCTAGATTAAGTCGACAAACCGGTAGATTTGTGAGCTGAACTGGTCTGTGACTGGTACGTCGTATTAACAACTGGCGATTTCACCGATTTTTTTTTAATGACGACGAAGATTATTTCACTCGCAAATTCTGATGTGTACTTAACATAGTCTGCGCAACTCCGCCGCATCATATTTTTATCCAGCGATATTTCCGTACCTAATTATGATATAATTATGACGTCATGACTTGCATCACTGATTGAACTCGGTCGATAGAAGGGATGACTAGCGACATCATGCTACTGGACGCAGCGCGCCCTCAGACTCCAAAGCTCAGCGGCCGAATTCGTAGAGGAGTTATGCGCGTGTATGGCGGCTTTTTCTGACGATTCGATGCGACCAGGTGGGGGTGACGCGCGACCAGGTGGGGGGGGGGGGGGGATGACGCGGAGGTTCTCTTCACTGTGAGAAGCGTCCACCCTGTAACGTGTGATGGCCCTGCTTCTGCCGGCGTGTCTGGAAAGCAATGCGTATCCACATCAGGCAGATGTGACCTGCTCGGGTCACATCCACACGTGACCTGCTCGGGTCACATGTGACACGTGACCTGCCGGGTCACGGCATCACGTACCAAGGGACAGACATTGTGCCACAGATTGTTGTTATAAATAACCAGCGGACGTTACATTCATGCTTATGAAGTTGGTGTAGGGTTCATATTTTTTTTAGTGTGATTGCCTTAAAATGCAATTAATTTGCACTTAAATTAAATACGATTTTCTCAAATATAGCAAACAAATTGCCATTTTCCCACCTGTCTCCAGTCGTACAATTGTATGTATGGTATAGACTCGACAGTATGTAATGTTTAAATTCTTGCATCACATGTGCCACCACATCTCTTGCTTGCTCCTCAGAACGCTAGTATGGGCGAAAGGAGATGATGACTGAAGTGAAGAAATGCGATTTAAATCATCACACCGGTCAGACAAGGATGTATACTAAATAGGTAACGAACTTGCATTTTCCATTTATAATTGCAAACATGTTTTGCGATGTGTTTCATCATAAGTTGAAATGCTAAAACTTAAGCCGATCATTTGTATCAGTGCATGTAAAAGTGAGTGGGCACTGACAGGTTACCTGCGTGTATCAGCCTATTGTTCGTGAAATGTGGCTAAGGTGTGTGCCGACCCAAATATAGCAAATCTTGATGTAACCAGACAGGGAGCACGCGCACGCCTTTTCTCAGGTAGACTGTTATATATTAACATAATGTGAGTATCAGTATACCCATTTGGACCGAGCCCGTTTTATACCGCCTTCCTTCGTGTAATGAGCGGTATTATGTACGTATTACGGGACTGGACATCAATATAAGACCGGCTTCAATTTGACACACCCCTCACGCATGGCCTGACATGTCTGACAGCCCAATATGCCTATTTACTGTCCTTAACGGTCGAACATATCCAAAAGTGGCCGGCCTGTCACTCTCAGTTTGTTCAACATGTCAGTCTCTGCAGTCTCCAGACAGACTTACAGGTGCAGTCAGAATATCACCTTTACCTCACCAGCCTCTGAGTCCGGACATGCCAGGGCCTGTCATCCGTTCCCCATCGCCCGGTGGTCTCGACAGGCAAATCACCCACACCTGGACCTCTGACCTTTACCAGAGCATCCCGTCCTAACTGCCGACCGGGGCTCGACCGGGACAAACGCACCTCTGAAATTCCGACGCACCAACGACAGGACACTGCGCCATTACCGCCGTAAACGAGTCCCTCCGCGCGGTTAGCGCCGCAGTTCCAGCTCTCTGCGCCGTAACTGTCGCAGTTCGGTCTCACCGCGCCATTACTGGAACAGTTCGAAGGCCATCACGCCTGGATACTGCCAGGGTTGAAGCTAGTCGTCAGTCGTCAGTCGTCAGTCGTCAGTCGTCAGTCGTCAGTCGTCAGTCGTCAGTCGTCAGTCGTCAGTCGTCAGTCGTCAGTCGTCAGTCGTCAGTCGTCAGTCGTCTGTCGTCTGTCTTATGTCGTCTGTCGTCTGTCGTCTGTCGTCTGTCGTCTGTCGTCTGTCGTCTGTCGTCTGTCGTCTGTCCTCTGTCGTATGTCGTATGTCGTATGTCGTATGTCGTATGTCGTATGTCGTATGTCGTATGTCGTCTGTCGTCTGTCGTCTGTCGTCTGTCGTCAGTCGTCTGTCGTCTGTCGTCTGTCGTCAGTCGTCAGTCGTCAGTCGTCAGTCGTCTGTCGTCTGTCGTCTGTCGTCTGTCGTCTGTCGTCTGTCGTCTGTCGTCTGTCGTCTGTCGTCTGTCGTCTGTCGTCAGTGTGACACTTCCCACCATTGTGCGCCGTGAGGGTAGCAGTCAGAATCAGAGTGGGATGGGAGCGGGAGCAGCATTGGCACGAGGTGACGGTAGAACCCGCGCCTCCGCCTCCGCCGCCGCCACACGGCAGCAAAATCTTTACCGCGCGTGGGGCGGCGCGGGGCGGCTCCTAAGAATATGACGCGTCGGCCATGGGACTGACGCCGGCTGAGGTCAAGAAATTGACGAAAAGGTTTTACACAATTTCGTACGGTCCGACACGGCTCAGTGAACATTATCATGCACACGCGGTGGGCTGCGACAGAGCTGCGACAGAGCTGCGACAGAGCTGCCGGCAGAGCTTCACAGCAGGCGTATATAGAAAACACTCGCCGACTGGGAGATCCATCCACAGATCCACGGATGATCCACAGATCCACAGACGATCCATATTTACTGATGGTTCAGCGTCCAGCAGTTCATGGCAACCACCCAGAGCTGATCCAGCGGTTAACAGAGCTACCAACCACCAGTCACCGGTGGCTGGTAATATGAATAGGAACAGAGCTACCAACCACCAGTCACCGGTGGCTGGTAATATGAATAGGGACAGAGCTACCAACCACCAGTCACCGGTGGCTGGTAATATGAATAGGGACAGAGCTACCAACCACCAGTCACCGGTGGCTGGTAATATGAATAGGAACAGAGCTACCAACCACCAGTCACCGGTGGCTGGTAATATGAATAGGGACAGCTACCAACCACCAGTCACCGGTGGCTGGTAATATGAATAGGAACAGAGCTACCAACCACCAGTCACCGGTGGCTGGTAATATGAATAGGAACAGAGCTACCAACCACCAGTCACCGGTGGCTGGTAATATGAATAGGGACAGCTACCAACCACCAGTCACCGGTGGCTGGTAATATGAATAGGGACAGAGCTACCAACCACCAGTCACCGGTGGCTGGTAATATGAATAGGAACAGAGCTACCAACCACCAGTCACCGGTGGCTGGTAATATGAATAGGGACAGAGCTACCAACCACCAGTCACCGGTGGCTGGTAATATGAATAGGGACAGAGCTACCAACCACCAGTCACCGGTGGCTGGTAATATGAATAGGAACAGAGCTACCAACCACCAGTCACCGGTGGCTGGTAATATGAATAGGGACAGAGCTACCAACCACCAGTCACCGGTGGCTGGTAATATGAATAGGAACAGAGCTACCAACCACCAGTCACCGGTGGCTGGTAATATGAATAGGGACAGAGCTACCAACCACCAGTCACCGGTGGCTGGTAATATGAATAGGGACAGCTATCAACCACCAGTCACCGGTGGCTGGTAATATGAATAGGAACAGAGCTACCAACCACCAGTCACCGGTGGCTGGTAATATGAATAGGGACAGAGCTACCAACCACCAGTCACCGGTGGCTGGTAATATGAATAGGAACAGAGCTACCAACCACCAGTCACCGGTGGCTGGTAATATGAATAGGGACAGAGCTACCAACCACCAGTCACCGGTGGCTGGTAATATGAATAGGGACAGAGCTACCAACCACCAGTCACCGGTGGCTGGTAATATGAATAGGAACAGAGCTACCAACCACCAGTCACCGGTGGCTGGTAATATGAATAGGGACAGCTACCAACCACCAGTCACCGGTGGCTGGTAATATGAATAGGAACAGAGCTACCAACCACCAGTCACCGGTGGCTGGTAATATGAATAGGAACAGAGCTACCAACCACCAGTCACCGGTGGCTGGTAATATGAATAGGGACAGCTACCAACCACCAGTCACCGGTGGCTGGTAATATGAATAGGAACAGAGCTGCCAACCACTAGTCACCGGTGGCTGGTAATATGAATAGGGACAGTGCTACCAACCACCAGTCACCGGTGGCTGGTAATATGAATAGGGACAGAGCTACCAACCACCAGTCACCGGTGGCTGGTAATATGAATAGGAACAGAGCTGCCAACCACTAGTCACCGGTGGCTGGTAATATGAATAGGTACAGAGCTACCAACCACCAGTCACCGGTGGCTGGTAATATGAATAGGAACAGCTACCAATCACCAGTCACTGGTGGCTGGTAATATGAATAGGAACAGAGCTGCCAACCACTAGTCACCGGTGGCTGGTAATATGAATAGGGACAGAGCTACCAACCACCAGTCACCGGTGGCTGGTAATATGAATAGGAACAGCTACCAATCACCAGTCACTGGTGGCTGGTAATATGAATAGGAACAGAGCTACCAACCACCAGTCACCGGTGGCTGGTAATATGAATAGGAACAGAGCTACCAACCACCAGTCACCGGTGGCTGGTAATATGAATAGGGACAGCTACCAACCACCAGTCACCGGTGGCTGGTGATATGAATAGGGACAGCTACCAACCACCAGTCACCGGTGGCTGGTAATATGAATAGGGACAGCTATCAACCACTAGTCACCGGTGGCTGGTAATATGACTAGGGACCATCACCGGTGACGAATCAGTAACCACTGGCAGATCCGATTTGTGCAATGAAATATTGCATGGCATTTATAATGCGGTCATGAGTGAAAAGGCACCCGAGCTTCCTGAAGCTTAGGATTCTTCTTTGACTTTTCACATTTGTGGTTGCTTTGCATTCTTATCGCTGATAGATACAATGGGCTTTAAAATAAAACCGCAGTGAACCCCTTAATGATGTGTCCATGGAATGCGTATTTGAGCAGAAATCCCTGTCTAACAAGCCACTTTTAATGTCATGACCGCACGCTGGTCACCAGGGCTTTCGGCGTCCTGCGGAGACCTATAATGCATGCTGTAGTAGGCTGGATTTCCAGCCTCATATATGTCTTATCTTGCCATCTATATGCCGATGCATTTTGCGATCCCTGAAGAAACATAATGTTGATCACAATGTCCTCTTCCTTAAACTTGCCAGCTCTACACAAAAAAAAACACTTTCAGTACGACTAAGACGAAATTCGTTTTTTTCACTTTGGAGAGCGCAAGCCGAACTTCCGGAAGCTGTTTCTGATGGAATCGTCCAGACGCTTGTATCTATTGACAATGGAAAAAGGTGCATACTTGTGTGCAGTCATGCTGAATGTCGGCATTGTATTCAGCAGATTACCGGATTACAATCTGATCTGTGTGAGCACAATCAACGCCGGGTTAGTAACAGCAGGTCTTCGAAAAGGTGGTCAAGTTCATGCGACTCTTGCATGCAACTATCTTTCGAGTGAAGTCGCATTCTCTTCACTCTGCACGCAAACACAGGTCAGATATCTAACAAACGCTCCTAGCAGCTCTGTAACTGGGGAAAAGCTGGGCGTTAGTTTCCACCACTGTTCACCAATCATGTGATGAGATATCACGGTACCGTTTTTGTTAACCCAAGCCCCGCTGGGGTCTCCAGCCGAACTCGCCCCGCTGGGGGGGGGGGGTAAATTTACCCCCCCCCCCCTCGTAACTTCCGAATCAATGAACGCAGCGAGATGCGCAAGGCGGCGTTCGAAAGCTCTCCATGAGACGAATCTAATGCGTACCCGAAATTATTAAAATAAGGTCACATATCAGGTCACGGTCAGGTCAAAGCTTAAAATTGAGGTATTTGAGTTTATGGGCCATACTTTCCATCCAAAGCCTTAGATTGCGACTAGTATCGTACAAAGTGCTCTCAAAGGTATAATGAATCTCTCACATAAACGAAAGTGAAATTGTAAGCAAAGGTCAAGGTAATGTCACTAAAGGTCACTATTGGCAAGAGGTCTACGAAAGCCATGCGACACATGTTTTATGGTATATTTTACGCGTATAATTCGATAGTAGCAGCCATTTTCACATCCTGACCCAATATAATGGCCCTCAGGTCAAGGTCAGGTCACAAAAGGTAAAAATGTGAAATTGATTAATATAAATAAAAAAGGCATGTTTCTATACCAGTTGTGTCTCAGAAATACAGCAATGACATTTATTTGTCAGTATCTGGTAACTAAAAGCCCCAAAACACAGCTTAAAAAATGACGTCATGACTTACTCATACCATAAGTCAGTCAAAAATAATGGCATTGCCTTGAAATTTCTGAGCTGAGCTGCTGTTCTTTCTGAGCTACAGTCCGCCCCTGTAGCTCAGTTGGGAGAGCGCTGTGCTTCTGACCTCACACGGTAGTGGCAGCCCGGTTCGAGTCGCTTCGGCGCTCGCTATTTGCCCCTGACTGGGATGGCCTGTGGCCGATGGCAGCGGTCGCACTCAAGGTCACGTGACGTCAGAGGGCGGGGCGGACCGTGTCCTATGTCGTGCTCGTAGAACATTCGCTTCTAAATTCTGCCGGACGCCAGGAATTGCTCGATCGGGTGGTGGGGTCAGGGCCTGCGCAACAAGCTATGCTTAGCGCGAGGCCTGACCTCGGAAATCCATCCATTCAAAAATATTCGGACTAAATTTAGAGAAGAAAACAAATTGGTTTGGGTATCTTTCATACCTGGTTCTCCAATATGTATTCTTCTTAACATCTTCAAAAAAATGACTGGAAATTTTTTTCCGAAAAAAATCGTTTTGTTTAATTTTTGGGATCACAAACCCAAAATATTGCAAATCCGAGATCGCCATTTTAAAGAAAATATAATTTCCTTCCTTTTTACGTTTTGTATTTGAAATTTGCATCAGAACTCGATTTTCTACGATTTGTCAAACATTTGTCATTTTTCCACCCAAAATGACATGACATGACGTCATTAAAACGTCATTATCTCGTAAAGCGCTATATCAATTTAATTGAAAGTTGGTGAGAAAACCTAGAATTGATGCTGCATAAGATACTGAAAGTTTCACGTCGATATCGATCATTGTTTTCAAGTTATTGAGAAAATCCGTGAGGGGGTAAAATTTACCCCCCCCCCCCCCCCCCCCAGCGGGGCGCGGTTTAAATGGCATCAATTTAATCAACATAAAGGAAAGAAAATAAGGCCAGATCTGAAGAAACATGCAGCTCTGTTTTTAGTTTTAAGTTGCGTGCTTAGTCATGTTATTTGTTTTTTGCGGACAGGAATTTTCAATTTTCAACAAAGGAAAACGAGTATTGGGGAGAGGGCAAGGTGGAACACAGACGGATTTACCTGCTTGCAAGTAGTGCAACCTGCTTCAGGGAAAATTACTTCTGGTGATCTGGAAATTACTTTTATATATTTCTTGGGGGGGTGAATGTTCAGCTGTTTGGTATTTTAAAGCTGCACGGAAGTTCCTGTAAAATAACAAAATATAGGTAACGATTGAATTAAAAAGCTTCGGATTTCTTGTAACAGTTGATTTTATTGCATACCTCACTCCCATATGGAATGAATAATTATTATTTAAGCTGAACCATTTCAATGAGCGAGGCAAAATCCCAAACTAAACGACTCCAAAAGCCGCTTAAAAAGTCACGACAAAACCTTGCGCCTCAGCCGGCGGGGTTATAATTAAGGCTGACGAGGCAGCGACTCGTGGCAGTGCCAGCCTCCAGCTATACTCCTGAGAAGAGCAGAGGGCGGCGATATCATCTGATGGTCTGTAAGCGGACAGGTTATCTCGCGGCACGAGCCACCGGAGCCCCGTCACGGAACCCATGACTGTACCTGCGTGCAGAGGTGAAAAGGACAACTGCTACCGACTTACAGACTTTTTCGAGTGGAGGTAAACAAAGTCCACACACACACACACACATGGGATTTATATCGCGAACTTTAAAGAATTGCAATCTATTTAGCCTCTTTGCCGAACAAAAATCGCAGGAGCAATGTTCAAATGACATGTCGACCATGTCGACATGTCATGTCGACATGACCATGTCGAACAAGCGATGTACTGATATTCCGTCATGTCAGAGATTGCTGCTGCGGAATTCTGTGGCTGTAGAACACAGTGTGCTATTACCAGGCATCTGACATTACCACGTGCCATTTGCCAAGGGATAACAGCACAATGGCATACCTTCTATTGCGGGACAACACGTGTACAATGGACCCAACAGTGCGTGTTGACATGCCGCCGCACGCCGCGTCCGTCCCATCACCAACCACGCTGCACGGAAAACTTCTGTTCTTGGGAGTCCGAGGAAGGGAAAACTACCAGGAAACGTGTGGATTCTGCGTGTGTTGCGGAGGTAACCGGCATGTTCTGAGTCCGCCATTACCCCAGCCGTTTGGCTGCAATCTGGGTTGTAACAGCCGCTCCGGCGCCGACCGCAGCGGAGCCAGCCGTCCGCCCTGCGGTGTGCCCAGTGCCCATTTCACCTCTCCCCAATCCCCACGCCCCCTCTGGCTGACTGACATTTAGTGAGGAAGTGCGTGGCCGGCCGGCCGACTGCCGACCGCGCGCCGGTTTCGCGCCTTTGTCCGTGATTTTTTTTTGCGCGGGAACGGCCCATCGTCGGCGCGGGAAATGAAAGCACTGTGCCGCCGCGCAGGAGAGGGGCTCCGCTGGCCTCCCCTGAAGCCGCATGCCGCAGCTACGGCCTTTGGCCGCTATGTGGGCCAGTTCGGGGGCTGCGCGGCGGGAGCTTTGGAGGGTGTCTAGAGCCGTGTGCCACTTCTGAGGACTACTCCGGCAGCTGGCCCGGTGGCGGGGTCACGTGGTGGAGCTGCGATCCGCCGTTCTTGTCCTGCGATCCGCCGTTCTTGTCCTCGTCCTCAGGATTATAACTGGAACCGGCTATGCCCTTAGCCGCGCGCGAACTTCAAATAAATTAATGTGAGGATTCACATGGGAGTTCAATTTGTTTCGTAAGCTGCGTGTATTCGGGGTGCGTCATGAGCTCTCTCTCTCCTACTGGCTAAAAACCAGTAAAACGCCTTTTTGGGCGATAACCGAGCGGGCGCGCACTGGTAAAACTAAAATAGGTTTGAAATATGAAACGGTAAGGGAGCACACGTGGTAGTAACACATAGTCCGTTTAGTCCTTTTAGTCCCCCATAAAAAAATGCCAGACCTCCATGCATGCCAACATAAAAAATAAGTTGTATTAAATTGTACATGATCTCCTTTCTCGAATCCGCCAAAAGGGAGTACGTCCTGAACGCTGCATGCTTCAGCGTATACAAAAAAAAACGAATGCTTAGATAAATCAAGCCATTTTTGATCAAGAATGATTTTGGTGTATTTCGACATCTGTGGGTGCCACGCGCTGTGGTACCACCCCTATCAGAACGCACCATAACACAATCAAAATTGATTTGATGGTCCTATCCAATGGTGAAAACCCGATCTCAATCGGAGCGGTGGTTGCAAAGTTATTAGCTTCCGAAAAGCGTCTGCAAATTTGTCTAGTAAGTTGACGAGAAACCTCACGGGCGCTTCGCGCCCGCTCGATAATGATCGAACCTGGCGAAACAGTTTCTTTGAAAGGTCAAAACCAATTCAGCAAAGAAGCAAGCTGCCACAAAAACAGACGACGCTAGTCCAGTTTGTCGTATTTAGCCGTGCTTAGACATTTTTCGTGCTTGGAGACATGCCACAAAAACAACTTACCCAATGGCCTTGATTGTTTTAAATTTAGCCTTACCAGAGCTAGAGACAGATTCTAACCACAATATCCTTTGTCCATTGCCGAATTCACCTTTCCAATCGCTCACGGCATCTGGACGAACAGCCACGTGAACCGTCTGCAGGCTGTGGTGAGACGGCCTGTCCTGTTTGCTTGTGGCCGCCGACGACCGATAGTTGTTTGTCGGGTGTGTTTGGCCGGCGATACGACCAGCAGCACTGTGTCGGCTGCGGCAGCGGCAGTGTGTTGCCGTGGCTCCGTGTTTACCATGGGGTACGATGGGGTACTCAAGTGGAGGGTAGTGCCCCTCCGGACCGTCACCGGAAGCTCTGCAGCGTGACAAGCTAGCTTCATTGCGCCGGAATGCACATCATCGAGATGCTTGCAGTTGCAGTATTTATTTGAGCATTTCTAGCGAAGCATTCATGAGCATTTGTAATTTTTAGCCGTGGTAGCCTCTTTGAAACATCGACTCGGTATATCTAGATTTATGTAGGAACTGAGTACTGACATTCTTACAATTCGAGTTGCTCGCAGTTGCAGCATTGATTCCAATATTTGTGACGTTGCATTTATAAGCATGTGTAGCTTAAAGCGATGGTTCCCCTTTTGAAACATTGACTGGACATATCCATATTTGGATACTGACATAATTATACATTGGTATCGCTGGTATAAGTAGGCAATGTCGAATCGCAAAAGCCGTAATTCAGAATTAACTATATTTCAAATAAGAAATTGTATTTCTGTTAGAATGTAGATCGTTATATTGACCTTATATAAGGACCAAGGCATGCCTTGTTAATTAACAGCAAGTCAAGTGTCATTTTAACTATTTCGCACGCAAAAATGCTTAGGAAATGCCGCTTTTAGCATTCCTTCGGCAAGACGTTTTTCAGTGACTTTTTCTCGCATACCAGACGCTTCGAAAAGTAAGGACACAAGCCGTCCGGTACGAACCGTAAATTCCTGAAACCCCACAACTTGTTTCGGACCCGCCACTAAAAGTGGAGCTGCACAAAGACCAGCTGATAACTTTGCGTGCGCGAACTAATCTGGGATCTTTACGCCAACAAAAGTGATGTTAACTTAAGAAGCGGTTTGTTGCATGGGAAAAATACGTACAACCATACTCAAATTCGGTATAGCACTGCCATGGAACCTGTAGTAATGTTGCATGTTCCGCATGTATTATGGATGATCCGCCTTCCTCGGACTTTGACTGGACACTTTATTTTCCTGGTCAGTTTTCCTGATGCATTTATGCTGGACAATTGGATGTGCCTGATGGGGTATGTTGTTGTATTCTGTAGAGACAGCTGGCACGCCTCTGCCTTCAATGACCTACTTGCTGGAACCGCAAGGGCAATATGAGCCATGAAGTTTGTCTAACACATATGACACAACATCTAAACAGGAATTATAACTGTTGACAGAGCAGTGTGGTATAGTGACTAGGAATGTCTGCCAGCAAGTCTATTCCTGTGTGTTTCCAGGGCTTATTTGGCTTCGGTGGCGTCCTCGTGCTCTTCGGCGTCTCTTTCAGTCGTCTGAGAGCGTCGTCAAGGTCACCTGTGATCCTACGCTGTCATTGAAGTCCCCTCTCTTCTGCGCCTTCTATGGCATTTGCTCTATCATTATCAGTCCTGAAACCTTCTAGCTAGCGTCCCTGTGCTCTGTTGCTAGACAGAGCTTTCCGATGATATCCTGGACAAAACTGATGTTATATGCTCTTTCTTCAGAGGATCATCAGTTGGTTACCCCCCCCCCCCCCCCCGCTCCACCCGGAGCAGCCCGGGGGCATAACTGCGGAGTCCCGACTCCTCCACCCCTCCCCGGTAGCCACCGCGCCGCCCCACCTCCCGATTAGAGACGATTGCCCGGCGGTTTGCGTTGTGACTTGCAGAACGGCCGGCTCAAGGACTGGGCTGCGGCGGCGGCGGCGGCGGCTGGTGTGTGACATGGCGGAATGGCTGGCGAGGGCTCCACCCGCACGCCAGCTCCGATCAGTACATAGCCCCCGGCGGACTGGCACCCGACAGAGGCCCGCACACGGCGGACAGGGGCATCGCCTCGGTTAATAAGACTGGATGTGACCCGTGTGGTCGTGTGCGTCCTTGGAATGAATTACGAGTACAACAGGATGCTTAGTATGCAGAGGCCATTTGCTTTGTTTGGGCTCAAACACGGGCTTTCCAATGGGAAATCAAGCGTTCTGCATGGCTGCGACGAAGCATGTTTGGCAACCGAATCTGCAACATTGGAGTAATTACATCGCTTCTTACGAGTGGATTGTCGGACATCCTGGCAGGACGCGTCTTCGGAGGCGGGAGTCGAAGTTAATTGGCGCCGGCAGCCTATACCTACATTGCAGTCAAAGACCCATTCTTTGATACGGTACGATAACTGAGACAATTGTTCAGACCTTGTGGTGTTCTGTTTCTTTAATAATGGTGTCTGTTCAAGGCTGCGCTCATCATTATCGTCGTTTGGTCTTTTTCCCATCGTACATAGCCGAGTTCGGAAATGAGCCGTTGCCGTTGAGTGAGCCGGAAGTGAGCTCTGCGAACCTCGGTGTGGCCGTTTCCCAGCAGACAAAGCCATGAGCAGTACCGGAGAATGGCAACGGCAAATAGTTTGGAGGAAGTACGGGGAGTGTACCCACTGGTGGATCCGGGACGACCAGCACGAGGTAGTTTTCCGGGGCAAATCCCCACGAGAGGGTGGGGCAAATCCCTTTCCGACGCTCATCACATATTTCGCTACGTTTAGCAGATTAAATTGGTTTAAAACAAACTTCCTCCAGCAAAAAATTGCTGGATATTTTTAACGAAACTGTTTCGATGTTCAACTAAGTTAGTTGTTTGGGGCATGTCCCAGATATTCCTTGGATCCGCCAATGCGGGTACTGACAACTGAGTAGAAGTTTTGTATACGAAATATTCACTTGACCGACCGACGATCCCATCAACTTTGTGTCCAGTCAATTTAATTTGGCCAAACATGTCTCGGTGTGCTTTAATATCTTTTACATGTTATTATTTCGTTTCCTATTTTTTTGTTTCACAAGAAGTGGTGAAATTTAGCATTTAGCATACCTTATTGTCGATTTACAATCAGCAAATACCTACCAATCGGTAAAATTACTCGGAATCGTACATTTATAGACGTGGTACTGTTGAACAGACTGGACCCGGCACCATCCACTTTGCAGCAGTTTTCTTTGACGGTATTGTGTTTGCCACGGACAAAACGTTTGCGGAATGAACATACCAAGCGGCCTTCACATATTTCGGGCCCACATGGTCGTACGTTGTAACGGCCCATCATGCTGCAAGGCACTTCTTAGGAGCGAGTACTCACTATCATTATTGCGGAAATACTCGGAATTTGAACTTTGTTTACTCTTGCATCTTCGTGAAGGACAACTCCAAAGCAGCACCGGTTCTCTGACAATGTCTCCCTCCCGTAAGTTACCCATCACGAACAACAGACCCCCCCCCCCCCCCCCTCCGCCGTCACTTCCGGCGGAGGGGGTACAGGTATGCGGCGCACGTTCGGGCAGCCCGAGATGGGTTCGGCATTCATCCCAGCGAGCCCTGGAGATGTGTGGGGCCGCCAGCAAGGTCAGCTGAAGGTCAGAGGTGCGCAGCCGCGGCGCACGGTATGTGGAGGGGGAGAGGAGGGGAGGGGTTCACTGGAGGTGGGGGCAGCAACACGCTGAGATGATGCTAAATAACAATTGAGATCATATCGGAACAGTTAGTCAAACAGCTGAGCGACTCAATGCAGGCTTAGTTTATCTAATCTGCACTGAAGAAGTGGCCTGGTGCTCCCCCGGTACTAAATTCGATTACACCGAAACATTTGTTCGGAAGTTTAAGATTTAGATACTGACAGGACAACGGAATGATGTTTGGAAATGTTGTAAGGATGTGATTGGGAGTAGCGATACCATATCCGCGTCGGGGTTGTCATACTATTGATTGCCCATATCAACAACCGGAAACGAGATACCGGTTAGGTACACGATATAAGTGGTCTTTAAGACAGGAGCTGAAGTGTTTTTTTTCCACAGGACACAAACGCATTACTACCGTTTAAGCTAGTCGAATGAATGTAAAAAGTGCGACGCAATCCTAACCAACCGCTGGCAACCGGTCGAACAGAATATGAAAACGCGCTGAATAACCAAACATAGCGCAGAACAGTGGCGCTTGAATCCGCCTCTGCATAAAAATCACATACTGCTTTAATGCAACTTACGCTATGTGTAGCCTGTAGGAATCTAGCCATCACTGTCACGTACAGACGAATGATTTATTGAACACACTCGCATGCGAATTCCTCTCTTTGCATCAAGCGTCGAGCGTGCTCGCCGCTCCGAGCTGTGGCATAGACTGCGCACGTGACGCTGATGAAGGGGCACCGACGCGGACGGCTCGCCTGAATGATAGCAGTCATGAATGGGGTTTAAAAATTGTAACGGCACGCCTCGTGCCCACCGTGCAGGGTGTAAAAATCACGGCGAGTCGACACGTGCTGCGCTGCAGCTGCGCCAGTTTAGCAGAAGCCGCGCTGTGTTTGCCACACTCTCTAGTTCTAGCACAACGGGCATCACTATAACTGCTCTGTCGATGCTGAGTTGCCGAGATATTCTGGCCCCGTTTGCTCCGATATTGTCCGTTCACTGATGAGAGATGCGTATTGTAGCGCAACTACCTGTCTGCTTCCTTCCCTCCCTCCGATTGCTCCAGCCCTGCTACCACACCCCAGCCCTGCCTGCTCCAGCCCTGCTGCCGCACCCCGACCCTGCCTGCTCCAGCCCTGCTACCGCACCCCAATCCTTCCTGCTCCAGCCCTGCTACCGCACCCCATCCCTGCCTGCTCCAGCCCTGCTACCGCACCCCAACCCTGCCTACTCCAGCCTTGCTACCGCACCCCAACCCTGCCTGTTCCAGCCCTGCTACCGCACCCCATCCCTGCCTGCTCCAGCCCTGCTACCGCACCCCAACCCTGCCTGCTCCAGCCCTGCTACCGCACCCCAACCCTGCCTGCTCCAGCCCTGCTACCGCACCCCAACCTTGCCTTCTCCAGCCCTGCTACCGCACCCCAACCCTGCCTGCTCCAGCCCTGCTACCGCACCCCAACCTTGCCTTCTCCAGCCCTGGTGCCGCACCCCAACCCTGCCTGCTCCAGCCCTGCTACCGCACCCCATCCCTGCCTGCTCCAGCCCTGCTACCGCACCCCAACCCTTCCTGCTCCAGCCCTGCTACCGCACCCCATCCCTGCCTGCTCCAGCCCTGCTACCGCACCCCAACCCTGCCTACTCCAGCCCTGCTACCGCACCCCAGCCCTTCCTGATCCAGCCCTGCTACCGCACCCCATCCCTGCCTGCTCCAGCCCTGCTACCGCACCCCAACCCTGCCTGCTCCAGCCCTGCTACCGCACCCATCCCTGCCTGCTCCAGCCCTGCTACCGCACCCCAACCCTGCCTGCTCCAGCCCTGCTACCGCACCCCATCCCTGCCTGCTCCAGCCCTGCTACCGCACCCCAACCCTGCCTACTCCAGCCCTGCTACCGCACCCCAATCCTTCCTGCTCCAGCCCTGCTACCGCACCCCATCCCTGCCTGCTCCAGCCCTGCTACCGCACCCCAACCCTGCCTACTCCAGCCTTGCTACCGCACCCCAACCCTGCCTGTTCCAGCCCTGCTACCGCACCCCATCCCTGCCTGCTCCAGCCCTGCTACCGCACCCCAACCCTGCCTGCTCCAGCCCTGCTACCGCACCCCAACCCTGCCTGCTCCAGCCCTGCTACCGCACCCCAACCTTGCCTTCTCCAGCCCTGCTACCGCACCCCAACCCTGCCTGCTCCAGCCCTGCTACCGCACCCCAACCTTGCCTTCTCCAGCCCTGGTGCCGCACCCCAACCCTGCCTGCTCCAGCCCTGCTACCGCACCCCATCCCTGCCTGCTCCAGCCCTGCTACCGCACCCAACCCTTCTGATCCAGCCCTGCTACCGCACCCCATCCCTGCCTGCTCCAGCCCTGCTACCGCACCCCAACCCTGCCTGCTCCAGCCCTGCTACCGCACCCATCCCTGCCTGCTCCAGCCCTGCTACCGCACCCCAACCCTGCCTGCTCCAGCCCTGCTACCGCACCCCATCCCTGCCTGCTCCAGCCCTGCTACCGCACCCCAACCCTGCCTACTCCAGCCCTGCTACCGCACCCCAGCCCTTCCTGATCCAGCCCTGCTACCGCACCCCATCCCTGCCTGCTCCAGCCCTGCTACCGCACCCCAACCCTGCCTGCTCCAGCCCTGCTACCGCACCCATCCCTGCCTGCTCCAGCCCTGCTACCGCACCCCAACCCTGCCTGATCCAGCCCTGCTACCGCACCCCAACCCTGCCTACTCCAGCCTTGCTATCGCACCCCAACCCTGCCTGCTCCAGCCCTGCTACCGCACCCCATCCCTGCCTGCTCCAGCCCTGCTACCGCACCCCATCCCTGCCTGCTCCAGCCCTGCTACCGCACCCCAGCCCTGCCTACTCCAGCCCTGCTACCGCACCCCAACCCTTCCTGCTCCTGTCCCTCTGCCTGTATTCTCCCACCCCTCTCCTCTACCTCACCAGTCCTGCTATCTGTCTTCTTCCGCT